>JAPQWV010000881.1:0-183325 GCA_027422505.1 Craterostigma plantagineum
TATCTGGAGGCCAAAGCAGATTCCTAAGAATCAAAGTTCTAACACTGGGTCCCTGTGTTTGTGAGATCACAGCCGTGACGGATGATATATCATTTGCTAACAGTTATTTTGTCACTAACCCTTTAGGACCCAATCAAAGTTGGGCACCTCAGAAAAGAACTGATTCATGCAGGTACAAAAAAAAATCCAGCAAGAAAAACAAGTGGTACCCTCGACAGTGGGTGTTGTCCCACCATATGACAGGTGATATCAGTAAGTTTGTGTCGGTGAAAGCATATGACGAGGATATGTCTCCTACGCCGACAACACAAAAGCTAAATTATTGGGAGTTGGAACTGTTGGTACACTTTACATACTACTATAGATGACGTATGGCTGTTAAGAATCTAGAACATAACCTCATTAGCATTAGTCAATTATGCGATAAGGGTCATAAAGTTACTTATGAAAATGATAAGTGTGTAGTTTAGAAACGGTGACAAGGTTCTATTCAGTGCATCTAGGGATAGAAATATCTATTGCATAACTCTTGATGATATCACTGACCAGAATGTCAAGTGTTTACAGTTACACAGGATAACACCTGGTTATGGCACGACGCCTGGGACAACGCCAATATGGAATTACTGTCTCATATCACAAGCAATGCACTGGTACGAGGTGTTTCCTGACATAAGGTTTGTCAAGGACAAACATGCAAGGCGTGCCAAATGGCAAGCAGACCAAGACATCGTTCAAAGCAAAGAATGTGATATCTACATCCAGACCTCTGGAATTACTACACCTCGACCTTTTTGGTCCTGTTCAAACGATGTCTCTGCGAGGTAAAAGATATGCCTTCGTCATTGTTGATGATTATTCCAGTACACTTGGGTGATATTCCTTTGCACATAAGAATGAGGCACTAGATAACTTTGCATCACTGGTAAAAAGACTAAAAAATGAAAAAGAAATGAATCTGTTGTAGATACGTAGTGATCGGAAACTGAAATTTGATAGTAAGTCATTTGCATCATCTTCTGTGATCAGTACGGTTATAGTCATAACTTCTCTGCCCCTATAACTCCCCAACAGAATGGCGTAGTTGAACGTAAAAATAGAGTATTACAAGAAATGGCTAGATCTATGTTACATGAGTATGATATTCCCTAAACAATTTGGGGCTGAAGCTGTCAGTACAGCATGTTATGTGTCTAACCGTGTCTTCCTTAGGCCGATATTAAGAGAACTTCTTATCAAATCTGGCATGGTAGAACTCCAAATATAAGTACTTTCGTGTGTTTGGATGCAATGTTTTATCTTGAACGATAGAGATAAGAGAGAAAATTTGACTCTAAGGTTGATGAAGGGATATTCCTTGGTTACAGTCTTCACTCTAAGGCATATCGTGTTTATAATAAGAGGAAGCTGACTGTTCAGGAATCCATACATGTTACCTTTGATGAGATACCTAACACAGATGCTACTGATGAGGAAGTATAGATTTGCCCTTTGCAGAATTACAGGTTACTAAACGGTAAGGACGATATTACAGAAGACGAAAATTGAAGAGACACTGGACCGGAAGCTGATGAGCTACAACCTAGAAAGTGGAAACATGCTTCCAGTCATCCAACAGATCAAGTGATAGGAAATATCAGATCTGGAATCAAACTCGAGCAACTGTACGAAATCAAGATACGGAGGAATCTCATGATGTATACTTTCAATGATGGAACCAAAGACAGTCCATGAAGCTTTGGATGATATATCCTGGGTCTGTGCCATGGAAGATGAGTTGGCTCAGTTCGAAAAGAGCCAAGTGTGGACACTCGTAGAGACACCGGATGAAAAATCCATCATAGGAACCAAATGGGTCTTCCGCACAAACTCGACGAACATGGTAATGTCACAAGAAACAAAGCGAGGTTAGTTGCAAAAGGTTATTCCCAGGAGGAAGGTATTGATTTCGATGAACTTTTGCTCCGGTAGCTAGATTAGAGTCTATACGTGTCTTACTTTGCATATGCATGCGTTAAACATTTAAAACTTTTTCAAATGGACGTAAAAAGTGCATTTTTAAATGGCTTTATAAGTGAGGAGGTTTATGTAGAACAACCACCCGGGCTTTGTTAGGGAAGATTTTCCAAATCATGTTTTCATTTGAATAGAGCATATATGGTTAAAGCCAGCACCTAGGGAATGGTATGAAAGGCTAAGTAAGTTCTTGATTGACATAGGATTTTCGACTAGAACTATTGATAACACTCTGTTTATTAAGTATGAAGGTGATCACATGATACTGGTCCAAATATACGTTGATGATATCATATTTGGTAGTACTAATATCCTTCTTTGCGAGGAATTCTCTAATCTATGCAGAAGATTTGAGATGAGTTTAATGGGTGAGCTGAACTACTTCCTTGGGTGCAAATAAAGCAACTTGACGATGGAACTTTCGTATCTCAGACGAAGTACAACAAGGAACTACTGATAAAATTTGGGATGAACGATTCCAAAGCGATTTCCACTCCCATGCATCAGACCACCAAAATAGACAGTGACGAATCAGGTACACCAGTTGATCAAACAGAATATCGAGGTATGATCGGAAGCCTTCTTTACTTACTGCTAGTCGCCCTGATATTATGTTTGCTGTTGGTATGTGCTCGAGATATCAGTCTGACCCTAGAGAATCTCACTTAACAGCAGTTAAGCGTATATTTATATATATCAAGGGTACTGTAAATTTTGGTCTGTGGTACTCTCATACGGATGAATTCCCATTAATGGGATATCCCGATGCCGACTATGCCGCTGTAGGGAAGATAGGAAAAGTACTAGTGGAACTTGCCAATTACTTGGAAATTCCCTGGTAACTTGGTCTAGTAGAGCAAAATGTTGTTGCCCTCTCCACAACCGAAGCTGAATATATGGCCTTAGGAATTGTTGTCAACAAGTTCTTTGGATGAAACAAACCCTTAGTGATTTTGGGTTAGGTTATGACAAAATTCCTATTATGTGTGATAGCACTAGCGCCATTAGTATTACTAGAATCCCGTGCATCACTCTCGTACTAAGCATATTGAGTTAAACATCATTTTATACGAGACCATGTTTAGAAGGGAAATATCAGTGTGGAATTCGTAGGAAACAAATGATCACTTGCTGATATCTTCACAAAACCCCCTAATTGAGGCAAGATTCTGCGACATCCGTGATCGACTGGGAATTATCGAGCTAAATAAGGTTAGTAATCTGCCTAATTCTATCATTTACTCTAGTTACTTCTACTTTAGATAGAAATTCATAGTGATCCTATCTTAGATATTCATTCAGCCCTTAGAATATTTCCGTGGATCTTATAGATCTTTTCCTTAAATGTGATTCTTGTATTTTAGGAAGAAATTCGTAGTTATTCCTTCCAAGACATCCTTCAGCCATCTAGTTTATTTTAGGAATATCCGATCTTCTAGATCTGTCCTTGAATGTGATCAGGTTATTTTAGGAAGGAACTCGTAGATATGTTTCAAGCCGTTCAGTTATTTTAGGGAACTCATTTATTTAAAATATATCCTATCCAACCCAGTCAAATCCCTTCCATAATTATGAGATCCCGTCAAATCAGTCTGATACTTCTGACAGTTTTCTTCACTTTCTTTTTGAAATTTCAAATTTCAAATTTTGAATTCCATCCTTTCTCTTCCAAAATAAATCGACCCATCTCTTCAAAAATCAGAACCGTCCTTCAACTATCTCTCCAGTTTCCTACCAAACCCTAATCTCTGAAAATGGCCAAAACACCCACCCAAAGCAGCCACTAAGGAATCCTCTAGCCGAAAACGCAAGGAACCCACCTCGGATGAATCCCTGCTCGAATCTACTCCCAAATCGCCGGAACAAGTCTCAGCCTCATCACCCTTTGTCCGAAAAACCCGTCCAAAGCCAAGACAGTTGAGAAAGTGGCATCCCCTTCTAATTCACAAGAAGAAGAAGAAGAAAGGCAAGAAGTCCAGTCTCACTCCCACTCAAACCCCTGTCAAATCGTCGGAACCTGAAAAACTGCCTCTAGCCAAGAAGTCCCTGTTCATGAGAAACCCCAGAATACGCCTCCGCAATCCCTAACTCTCCGAAACAACCCAGAATCTCCTCCACTTGAAAAGGCTTCGCCGTCTCCACAGCCAAACCCCAAAGCTTTCTGATACCCCGTCTATTGATCTGTCCAGCCTTCTGATACCCTTCTATTGATCTGTCCAAGCCAAACGAGATCCCAGTCGAACTGCTGTTCTTCAAGAGAGCAACCGCACCAACTACAAAAGGCTTCAGCAAAGAGATATCGCTCGGTGTCGCGGAGTTGCTTTCAACAACTTGCCTGAAGGAAAGGTTTATCACTTGTTTGAAAGATTTCGGATGGGAGCAATTTCTCAGTATCAACACGCCCTACTTTCCTGAAGCTGTCAAGTTTTTCTATGCCAACTTCGATTATGAAGAGTTCGAAGGGAACATCACCATCCCCTTATGTTCTAGGCCGAAAAATAGAATGGACCACTAAGACTATGAATGCCATGCTTGGGGTTGCGGATGAAGTCCTCTGTCATTACGACATGAGCTACTGGTGCCATGCTGATGAGTTTGACCTCAGTGATGTCCTTCGTACACTCTGGAATACCCGCACCAAACCCGATTTTCTGACGGAGAACCCTGAACCAGCTTCCTATCGACTTTTTCTTCCTACACAAACTGCTCAACATGACCCTCTGGAGTGCGAAAAAATAGGCAGGGCGGCCACTCGACGACCATGAACTTCATGAGCACCTTCGAGGTCTACATTGATATCCCAGAACCGCAAATTTAACTTAGGATATATCTCATGAAGCACATGATTCAAGCCATCGAGAGCAAGGACAAGGCGCTGCCCTATGGAATGCTGCTCACTCATCTCTTTTCGAGTGTGAGGGTATTATTTTGCCGCCGGCTTGGGAGATAAGGCTGTCCATGTAGTGGACATTGTGACCCTAAAGCGCTGGGAATTCATCACTCCATAGTCAAGGTTGGTTCAAGGCAAAGGAGAACATGTCAGTCGACAGTGCTCAGAAATGGTCTGCTGCGAGGGAAAAGCGAAGGTCAAAAGTGACGAGGACGACGACTATGAGGATGAGCTCAGCGTAGGGAAGGAGGGATCTCAGTGTTGCGCCGCGATATCTCGATATCAAGGCTGATAATCAGAAGCGCTTTCGCAGCACACTCAAAGAGCATATACCGAGCTGTCACGAAACTGTCCAAGCTCTCGAAGATGGTCAAGAAATCCCTTCCTAAACCCGCCGATTCTGAAACATCTTCAAGCCAGTAGGCTACCCCCGCATGATCCATGTTCTTAGTTGCTCCAGGTTTTTCCGCTCTATTACTATCGTTTTTAGCTCTTAAGTGTGCCTCCCGCCTTTTTGATGATAAGGGGGAGTAGTCAGGTAAGCACTAGGCGATTAAGGTCTAGGTATTTGGTGGTTCGTGTTTAGGGAAGTTCGTTGAACCCTTATCTATATAATTTGCTTTTATGATATATCTGTGATGCTTTTATGTGTTGCTCAATATTTTGCTCTGACCTTAGGATATATCATCATGTTTTTATGCTGCGATGCGTGAACTTATGCTCTGAACAGTGATACTCTGATACTTATCTGCGCAAATTAGCGTGTGTGAGATTTGTTGATAAGTGCTAAGTGCTGCTGCGATGATTATCTGATTGCTTGAATCATGCTTGGAAAATGCGCACTTAGGCAGGGGGAAGCACACTCACGGTAAATCTCAAAATTTTGCACCCATGATATAACTTTGCAAATGACATGATATATCCGCACTTAGACAGGGGGAGCAAATTCATTCACGATAATATCTTTGCATGTCATATAGATAAATGCACTTAGGCAGGGGGAGCAAATATGTATCATATGTGATTAGGAATATCGTATGCTCTGCTTTGTGATTATGGAACACTTAGACATATGTGCTAGGACTTGCGTGATCGAATATGCTTACATGCTTATTTGCTGCATCAATTACATGTCATCATCAAAAAGGGGGAGAATGTTGACCTTTTTTGTCCATGTGTGTTAAGAGTTTTGATGGACATGTAATTGTAATAACGTTAGGTATATAAATTAAGCAATTCGATCTATGATCAATATAACGTCTAAGTATATGAAAATATTCGATCTTGCGTGAGCTTAATGGATTAAATTGTTGAATTTTTGATTCGCATATGATTTGGTGATTGTTGATGAGACTAGGTGATCGCATGTTATAGACAGCCCATGAGATAGGATATATCGTATGTGCTATATATGGAAATAATGCATGAGATATCCTACTGAGTTATAAAAGGAAAATATGCTGTTTATATATGGAAGTGATATATCCGTTGATACTTGCTATTCCTGGACGAAATCACTTATACGATTCTTGCATGCTTTCCACTGAATTTAACGTGCAATATTGAATTAATATCTTTCCTTATGCTGATTGGATTATTATATTTAGGAAAGATTTGATTTGATTGACTTTGTGGATAAGGTGCTATTATATGGCATGTGCTTTAAACGGATGAGATCTCTGAAATAAGAAAAGTTCGGTCATGATTGATAAATTGAATTTAGTATGCTCTGATATGATTTATGTGCTAAACATGGTAAATATATCGATTAAATGCTATGAGTTGTAATGAAAAAATGCTGATGTGATGCTATCTCGTGTGATATATTTGGAAAGTGAATCTGGACTGATTTACGCTAGAAACAGATAGCAGGGATCACTTATGGGAAGTTCTGATATGGTTTTTTTATATACGAAACGCTTGATATGCTTAAGAATGAAATTGTGCTTTTATATGGAATATAATCACTTAAATGTGCTATATGACCGCTGTGATGATTAATTAAGAGCATGATCTATATGGTATGATTGACTCGAATATTACATGGAAAACTATACTTGATTTGGTGATTATTATATGATTCGACTTTCCATGTAAAGTGCTGATTGAAAAGGATTATATATGAGCTGCACTTCAGATTTTCAAAAGAACTAAGAATTTGCGAATATAAGCCCACGAGAGATCTTTGAGCAGAAACTGATAAAGAGATTCATGAGTTCCCATTTGCGATAGCTTTCTGCCTTACTGAGCGTTAACTTGCGTATCCATCACAAAGCGAGTGATTAATCTGATATTCCATCATCCCCTGCCATATATTCTGTCTTCGGACGTGTTTGTCTTCGGACGTGAGCAATACCAAGGAGGCAAGGTCGACGTTTACGCACACGTGAAGGGAAGGACAAGTCCGGGGGACCCTTCGGTAGCGAGCTGTGTCTGTCGGGATCAAGGAGATTCCGAGGAACGAAACTCGGCGTGTGGTAGTAGTGTCTGGTGTTCGACTTGTTTCGGTTGTGTATTGAGCTAACCAATCATTTTGTATCCAGCTACGTTGCATTATAGTGATTGGTCTTTGGGAAGAAAATCCCAAGAGAGGAGTACCCCAGTTGGGGATATAACCTCTATAAAAATCCTGTCTCGCATTTACTTTTCAGTTATTTCGTTATCGCTGTGAGACAGACCCGAAACACATCCGACGATACTAGGATATAACGGCATACTCGTCACAATATCATTAGGCTAAGTTACCACACTAAGGATTTGTGAAAAGAAGCATAAAATTTATAAGCCTAATTCACCCCCTCTTAGGCACATTTATATCTTCACCTTCTATGACTTGATTGATTATATGGATATTGGTCAGTCTTTGTTGTTGCATAAACTGGGTACCATGTGTAGTAGCCATAATGGCCACGTTCGGGTGAGTGGAGAGTTGCAAACTCGAGTTGTAGCCCGCGGCCTGGCACACCCGAGTGAGTGAGGCCCAACGAGTGCAATCTTCCAGTGCCTTGGGATGGTATTGATTTGTTGAAGGGTGGTCGTTGGGGAGATTAGAGAGGCCAACGTCGCCTTGTGTGGGATATGCATGTTGTGATAGTGGATGCGTCAGTTTAGGTTCATGGTCTAGAGTGTAATTGGCATGACTCTTGACGGGGAGTTCAGTTCGAGTGAGGAGTTGGCCACCCACGCGTCGTCGATATGATTTTGATGTGATTTGGTGGATTATATTGGCCTATGTGTCATGCCTTGCTGTGGTTAGGTATTGTATTTGTCATACGAGTGCCAGTACTATTGTCAAGTAAGAGCGCTGGTGTACTTTGTTTGACTCGGTTGTCATCGTGGAGGACCCATCTTTTGAGAGGGAAGGGTGTGTTTGTATTATCTCCTCACTGACTTTGCTCACCTTTTGAGAGGGAAGTTGGAGGCAGTTCTGAGGGCGAAGGATGATATTATTAAAGATTTGACGTGGCGTGTGAATGAGGAAGATGGTGGGGTGAAGAATAACGAGGGTGATGAGGATGCTGCTACGAGGGTTGATGTGGAAGAGGTGGATGCTCTAGGTACGAAAGATGATGGGATGTGGCGGTGGAGGATGATGTGGCAAAGGAGAATGATGTGGCAACGATGGATTATGTGGCTACGTAGGATTATTGGGCATCTATGATGATGTGGCCGCAAGCGATGATGTGGTCGCGAGTGATGATGTGGCTGCGGGTGAGAATGTAGCAACGGAAGATTGACCGAACCAATCTACATGTAATATATGACCCAAAAACTAGGCCATAACCTAGATGCTTCGTATGGACACAACAAAAATGCAATCAAAAACCATCATATGACACCACCATCTGAACAAAAAAACCAAACTCGAAGCATCAAAATATATGCCAAATATGAAAACGTACTCTATGTCTTCACGGTCCTCTACATGTACAGCGATTGTGTCCATATTTCCCACATATTTTGCACTTGATAGATCTTTTATCAACTTGAGAACGAAACCGTTGCGTCTTTCGATGACCAGAAAGAACACGCACATCTGGATCATAAATCCTCGACGATTTCATCGGCATTCACTAAATGAGTCGGCATATCATCACAGCCATGTAGGCATCTCTATACTTTTGGATCCGAAAGTAAGGGTTGCAATAATCATAGACGGATTGCCGCTTATCCGCAATACGTACCACGCCATGCTTAACGGTAGTCCGTCCCATTCTTTGCAAGAGCACGTTCGCTGCTGTAAATCTACAAGAAATGTGCAAGCATCATCAACGACCACAAATAAAACATGGCTGGACTTGCTCACTGCCAAGCTACGGGCAGCTGCAATATTACTAGCGAGCTTTTTCTCCTGCTTAGGGCAAAGATCATTCATAGGACGAGCTCCTTTCTCACGCCTCTCGTGCATCATCGTCATGATCGTCACATGAATGGAATCAACCATTGCCCTCATAGGCAACGAGGTGAGCTTCTTTCAACCATGCATTCCAACATTCAGTTTGGTTGTTATTGATCACGCCTCACCTTCGCCCCTCGAACAATGCATTTGCCCACAATTCGGTTTGGGAAGCATCAATAAGCGCTTTCGCCCTCCGCATCGACCCGATAATGCTTTCGATGTGGGTTGAATACTCATTGTGCATCAATGCGTAAGCTACCTTTTTGAAAATATTGGACCAATACTTCTTATTACGCTTTGGATATTGTCGCAACACCTGTGAAGGGAAAAATGGTTAAAGAAATCCTCAATAACTATTACATTGAAAGCTTTAATAATAAATACCTCGTTCTTAAAGTTATCTACCAAATGACGCAAGTAGTAGGCATGAAGACTACCCGAAATATGGTAGAAATGGCCTTAGACTAGGGTGTCGATCCGAAAAAAAATCAGCTCTCGCAATGTGGAATAATAGCAATCAAACAAGCTTAGAAAAAACCAGTCCCAGCTCTCATCGCTTTCCACGCTCACGACTCTGTACACGATGGTGAACAATTCATTATTTGCGTCCTTAGCCAACGCAGTAACCAACAACCCTTTGAACTTAGTCTTAATGTGACTGCCATCAATAAATATGAGTGGACGACATCCTCGAACAAACCAACCAAACATGCATGGAAGCATATAAATAGCCGATAGAACTTATTGTCATGAGGGTATACATCGTACTCCGCCACGATGATCGAGCAGATCGAGTAATAAAATAAAACGAATATCGCAAATTGCCCTACGCTCAACAGGCAAGAGTACCTATCGAAGAAGACGAGTATTCGAGTATCGAACCCAATGGAACTATAATTTGAAAATTTCACGTTTAAATATTCTAGGAAAATTTGATGTTTTTTGAAAACTATAAAATACAATAAACACTTAAATAAAAGCTTATAAAATAATACACACGACGACTTATATAAAAAGCGTATTCGAGACTTCGAATCCCCCTAACTCGATCAAACGCCAAACAAGTTATATGTTTTAGCTAATTATTAGACCGTGAGGATTTGGCGAAACTGTGCTTACTCGCTTTGACTCGTAACAACTAATCTACGTCTTGAATAGATGGGCAAGCTTCCCGAAGTACGCAAACGCAAACCACATAATAAAACACGATGAATCCCGCTATTAGATTTGACTCTAACTTGGCGTGGGTAGTTCAACCTATCTCTAGTGATGAGTTTATTTCGCTCGTACGAGTGGTCTAATCCATAGCCCCTCTCTCGAGCGTAGGGTATGATTTTGTTAGGAATTAAATATAGTGTCCTCTAATTTCTTAAGTCTTGGGTTTATTTTGTATTTAGTGGGTTATTAGTAGTTTGTGGAGACATATGTTATTTTGTGGACTTGTGGTATATAAAGTCCAAACTTACCCTAATTAGGGTTATCACAAGAATTCCACAAGTAAGCCATCTTGTACTTTTCCTCACACAGTTACACACACTCAAGGTGTTCTTCACGTTTTGAGCATATTAATCTTTCTTTTGATCCTTGTTTGGTAATATAAGGACCAACAGATTTCTCGACAATTATTTCAACCATATAGACATAATCAAAATAATAGCATATTCATAATACGTTCAACATACATACGATCTCGCTAGGGTTCATCTAATCTCAAATACTACGGGATTTAGTCACTCAATGAAATATTAACACAACGAGGAGCATAAATAACAAAGAAAACATACATGTTTCTTCCCTGAATTTCGGCTCCGTGGTTAATCCATCTTTGATGACTTTTATCGAACGGGTGGTGGGCGTCTCAGCTTTCCCTTTTCCTGCTCTCCTTTTCAACTGCCTCGCTGCTTCCGCAGCATACACAGAGGCCAGACACAGCACAACCATGTTGCTACTCCTTCGTACGGTGCACACTGCCTCACGGTGCAGACCAGCCATCACTGTACAGCTCAAAGGCAGTTTAGGCTCGCTCTTTGCTGGTGCTTACGACCACTGCTCACTGCCTCAAATAGAATACACAAACGTTGATGGGTGATAAGTCCTCCCTCAATCGTTAGCACCTCCTTTATATAGATCTCTTAATACATTTTCGTCTGCTCAAGGACTGTGCAATATCATCTTTGTCTGCTCATGGATCGCGCAAGCTTTCGGCGTGATTTTTTTCTTGAGCCGTGTGAGCCGATTTCCTCTTTCCTTGCAAGTCTCCATCGAGGATCTCCTATTGTTTCTTTTTCCCTTTCTTTTTTTTGTTCTTCATTTGTGTGCTCTAGCGATCGAGTGTGGGTGTATAATATGTATTTGTGTATCTATTTCATTCTATCTTGGGATGGGCTTTCACTTGGGCTGAGTTTTACTTGGGCCTAGTTTTACTCTTTGGCCCAATTGATTTTGGGCCGATGTTTGGTTCGACGGTTCCTCAACTTTGTTTTATGTCCGAATATTTCCGGTTGTAGTTCTTTTTCCCAATATCTGTCGAAAATAAAAAATAAACGTAAATTTATGATACTCAAGGAAATTTTGATAAATACCAAGCGTTATTACACTTTTACGGGGTATAAAATACGATATAAATTTCTTTTATTACACGCTATCCCGATTGGTTTCCTTCACCGACTTACACACCATCTTAATTGGAATGTACATTCTCCAAACCATATATACTATGAACGACACTTTCTTTGCCTCTATATGCCTTCAGGTAACTCACATTTACGTTGTAGTCTCTTTCAAAAGATCTTTCACCATGTCACTAGGACGATAAAAAGGATCATCACGTAGCCTCGCTTTCACTATGTCCCTAACCATGGTGCATCAGCTTGAGGATGGTCACGACTTCGAATATTATCTTCACCACAAGTGTGTTGAAGAGTGGACTTCCGAATGCCAAATGTTTTATCACGTTCATACACTACACGACGCATCCTTGCAAACGACAATAATTTTTCTCTTATCGTTCTTCCTATAAATGAAGGTCCTACGAATGGCGATCGAATATTTCTTCAATCCGTCTGAATTCGTCGGCATCCTTGAAGATTTGCCCATCTCCACCAATGCAACGACTCATGCATCTATTGAATTTACTACAACGTCAAATTCATTGGAGTCTTGGTCTTCATCGTCCTTTCCATCCTGTAAAATATAAATACAAATCATTATAGATAATTTGAACAACAACACTATCAAAACATATGTGTTTAAGATTAACATAATAAAACCTTTCAGCCCAGCAACTTTGGCCACCTCTACTATTGTCATCACGTTCCACTTTCATATTTATCATACACGATCTCATTCGAATAAAGAGCTGGTCCATGTCCATCACATGGACATTGTCTTTCAACATTGAATACAGATTTTCAAGCGACACTTGAAATATTATCGATTCACATCACGTATCAATATCCGACCATCTTTTTTGGAGGGTTATGTGTACAATACACTTTGTAATTGTGCTATGAGTTTATTAGTTGTCTTCGTATTTTGGGCTTTTACTGTATTTGTCCTTAGTTAGGACTAACTTGAATTTATACCAAGTTTGTTTGGTATAAATACTAATGTACACATTTGTGTTTGAGTGAAAAATTATTGAATTGATCCGAAGACTCGCAAATCTAATTCTAGAGAGAGAGAATCAGAATCTTTCTCTCTCTAACCGAAATTCTCTCTCAAGAGCTTAAGAGTAAGTTTTCGATCGGAGGTAAATTCAAACAATTATAATCGAAAACTAATGAATTCGAGTCTAGGATCTTAGAGATGATAATCTGAGGACCTAACAATTGGTATCAAAGCAGATTAATTCTGTTTTAAATCTAAATTGTTAGATTTCTGATCGAATTTTTTAGAACTGTTCCGTGCGAAGAACAGTTTGGCACAAAACTGAATTCGATTGGATAGCTCAAATTTTGTGCTTATTTACTTGATATTGATGTTTCTGTGCTCGCTCAAGTGCTAGAATCATTTAGATTAGATCGATAGCGATAAGAAAATCGATTTAGCTGAATAGGTGAATCTGGATAGCCACTGTTCGTGCGAAGAACACTTAGAACACGTTCTGATTTTGACCAAATTCAATATATTTTACTTCATGACGTGTTTAATTGCCTGTTCGCGCGTAATCAATAGTTGATTTCAAGCAAATATGCAATTTTACTTGCCTAATTTGTTGTTTTTTGGTTGAATCAATGTTAGCTCGTGTTCTGTGATTATTTGCGTGATTTTAACTCGACAAGTCTTCGATCGGATTAATTTCTCGATGGAAAACTCCGCGCGAGAGTTTTTCTCGGTCAGAATATGAAGTCAGCTCTAAAGTCGCCTTCACTAAGCGTATTTAGTAGAAAAATTTCTCGAGCATTATTCTGCGAAAATTTTTTTGGACGAGACTTATTGTGACTTTGCTCACGTAAAGTTTTCTCTCAAAAACATTTTCGGTCAGACTCTTATGTTTTACCTAGCAAAAATCATTCGCGCTCGAAAAACTTTTCCAGTCAACGGTATTTTGACTCAGCGAGAAACTTACTAAACGTATTGTTTCTTTGCGATCGAAACAAATTCATGCATCGGCAATTTTTTTTCGACCAAAAGATTTTGAGCAATTATTTCGCTCGAAATTTTTTTGCTGACAGTTTTACGCAAGAACAATAACTGTTACATATTGTTTCGACGATATTATATTTGATCAAACTTTAAAGATTGAATCGAAAATAATCGACTGCATTGGAATCAAACGCTACTAACTAATTTGTCACTTGCGAAGCACACTACGTCTTTTCATATCTTCAAAATAACCAACGAAGATCCAAAGAACATCAACTCTGCAACAAAAACAAATTGATGCATATACACTTGGAAATGACAACCGTCCACCAATTTTGAAACGCGGAGCACAACCGTTGAATTTCCTAGAACTCAAAGAGCATGTCCAGTACCTTCTTGTTTCTCTCGAAGAAGGCCTAACTCAATTTTGGTTGACCAAGCAGCCAATACAACGAACAATCCGCCTTTACCTGTGGGACAAAGAAGACTTAAAACTCCTAGTGAGTATAACGATGCAGAGGGGCTACGAGCAAAGACTGATCTCGGATGCAAATCTTGGCTCATGCAAGGCATCCCAAATGACATATATACAGATCGACAGCATTCCTACGGCAAAGGGAATGTGGGATGAACTCTATCGCATGATGCAGCGTACCGAAGTCGGAGTCAAAGCCAAAAAGCCCCATACTAACGGCCTACGACTCTTTCAAGGCCAAACCAGAAGAGAGCCTAGACGATCTTTATCAAAGATACCTAACACTTCTAACGAGATGAGGAAGATAGAAATCACCAAGACAAACATGGAGACTAACATTCGGTTTCTATCATCTCTGCCCTCTGAATTGAAGAAGATATCCACTCAAATTCTCCAAAAAAAGACATGGAAGAGTTGATATTCATGCCATTTTTGACAATCTCGCCCAATACGAGGAAGACGTCAGCGAGATTCACAAGGAGCAAAAGGGCAAACGGACTGAAGACTCAGTTGCCCTAGTCTCGGAGAAACTTAGCGCAAAATCATGCATCGTTATGCCTCCAACCTCTTCAGAGTCTTAAGGTGAATCAAACTCCTTCGTCGAGCCATGTATCAAAGCTCTGGGAAAACAATTGGCTCCAATTGGAAAGATGATGAGCAAGCAGTATTTCAAGAACAAATCCTCATCATCAGCCAACAGACTTCAGACTTCTAGCTCAAGAATAACGAACGCACACCCGAGCCGAAGTTAAGAATGTCAAAGAGTCAAACAAGTGCTTTAGCTGTGGCAAACCTGGCCACTTCGCCCATGAATGCACTCTACCGAAGAAAGAGAGATGCTAACTATTACTCCAAGAAGCTTCAACTTGCTAAGCAAAAGGAAGCTGGAGTAACTCTCATGGAGGAGCAAGACCACTGGCTCGAGGGCACGTTGAGTTCAGAAGAGGAGAATCTAGCACTCATGGCTCGCCTAGACGAGGATTCAGACGCCAAAATCTCCAACCAGATGGACAACAATCAAGCATCCACATTGTCTCAGAAGGTAGATTCTTTCAGTTCCACATTATTGACCATGTTAGAATCACACCAATTAGGCTACGCTAACATGAAATGTGAGCAAAAAAAGCATAAAAGAATTAGAGGAGAGACTGGCTATAAGTGAGCGTTCAATTGCTATTTGATGAGAAATTTCATGTAGACATTCTCCTGTCAAATGCAAAAGAAAAAATCGCTAGTCTAGAATCTAATATAGCCTCTTTAGGGACCAAAAATAGCGACCTAGATAAAGCACTGAGAGAAAGCAACAGAGAGTTAGCAACCCCTAGAAACGATTATACGACACTCTCTAATGAAGAAAGAAACTTTATTCTAGGATCAAGCTCTTAGACGATAGGTTGACTTCTATGGGACAAACCGCTCAAACGATTCATCTAAACCAGCCCTTAGAAACTGACATTTATAACGCTAAGGAAGACTTACGATTTCTAACCCATGCATCTTAATAAAGTTGAATGCATACAGCTTTATGATATAAGATACATAGGTTTGGGTCTCTAACTTCTCTAATGACTTTTACTAGCACATCTGAGACAAATGCGTTAGAAGAAAAAAAGCGGAAAGCTACAACTAGACTTGAGATCCCCTTTGACTACACAGAATTGAATAACAGTTACAAAACTCGGGAGATGCCCCAGGAGTGTGACTGTGATTCAATTTATTCTTTACAACATTCAAGTCAGTCCGTGGAAGCAACTACTCATCATTATGAAAATTCTCTCTACATACCCCCTATTGTTAAGAAAGTAGAGGAGTTAAGAATTTCATTAGAAAAAGAACGAGAGAATTTTGAAGCTAAAAAGAAAACGTTTATAAAAGAGATGGAATATCTCAAAGCTTCCTCCATCTTAAAAGTCATTTATCACGCATCTCCCTCACAGAAAACATCATTATGATAAGTGTGAAGAAAGAAAATATGATCAGACCTAAGAATAATGTTTTGAAAAATATCTCTAACCCTGTTTCTAATACGTCTACAGGGAGCGTAGTAAAGGAGCTAGAGAACCGAAGGCGAGGGCTGTTAGTTTAGAAATAAAGAATGAGTCTCTAGATGTCAAAGTTTCAAATTTATCTCCTCCTTCTGTAAAAAGAAAAGACACTCGTAGAAATAAAAGTGTCATTTCCTCGCTAAAAATTATTGTGTCTTCATGCTCTCTAAAGCCGACTACCTTCAGAAGCACTAACTTCGAAATAGGCTCATCATCACACTGACAAACAATCATTCTAAGACAAATGCATCTAGGATGACTCGTAGGAAACAAGATCCAGCCACTAAGAAAGCTTATGGCGCCATTCATTCTTGTTCTCACCTAAGGTATCCTGTGAAAATCCAATCCCCCAAACACCTTAGGAGACTATCCAATGAAAAGATCTTTTCCACGATCAAGCCTACTAATGCATTTGCCCGCACTGAAATTCAACTTCCTGTCAGGTTCAACCCAAATGGGTTCCTAAATCTCCGCCTAGGAAGACGAACGCCAGGCCAAGTCTCCTACTAAGGCAAAACCCAACTCAACTTCTTCGAATGTGACTTGGGTAGCTAAAACTCCTTTAGTGATAATTTAGGAACCGTATCTGAACCAAAGTCTAAATATGCTAATCTGAGAGAACCCGCTTATAAGTGGTACCCAAAGCTCTTATTTTTGCAGATCCATCATGTATGGTACCTCGACTCGGGTTGCTCCATACACATGACGGGAAATCAAGAGCTGCTGAGCAACTATCAAAACTGCTTAAATGGCAAAGTCAGATTTGGGAACAACGAGTCAGCTCCAATCCTAGGACTTGGAGATATAATTTTGGAAAGTCTGACTATCAAGGATGTCTTCTACGTCGAAGGCCTCCGCCAAAACTTGTTTAGCATAGGCCAGTTCTGCGATAAAGGATTCCAGTTGGTCTTCCTTACTGACCGATGCAGAATTTTTGGATAGTCAGGACAAAGAACTCCTTCAAGGAATTCGGAAATCAAACTTATATATGATCAACCTGACGTTCGTGCGGCCTTCGACAGTTGTATGCCTCATTCACAGATTACAGAGGAACAGCTTATGGCATCAACACATGTCTCATCTCAACATTAAAGCTCTTCAACAACTCTCAATGAAGAAGTTGGTCCACGGTCTGCCAAGTATAGAACTACAAAAAGAGCATCATTGTTCGGCGTGTCAGCTTGGGAAAATGAAGCGAACCTCTCATCACGACAAGCCAGTTGCCTCTACTTCACGTCCTCTGGAATTACTTCACGTGAAACCTCCATGGACCGATACAAAAACAGATTAATAACGGACGCAAGTATGTGCTGGTGATAGTAGACGACTTTTCTCGACACATGGACTTCCCTGACATGTGACTGATTAACTGCTTAATTTTGTAGTCGAAGTCACATTCTTGTAAAATCAGTACCTAGGCAACTAAATAGGGAATTTAAATTCTCGATCGAAATATATAACGGAGTGAACAGTGGTATTCGCGAATCCAAACACTTAGAAAATTTTCGATAGATCTCTTATGTGTCATATATGCAATTTTTGAAAATTAATTAGATACCATTACATTAGTTCACTTTCGTATGACCTTTGTGCAGAATTATCTCTTATGTCTATTAAACATGAAATACATAGTCCGATCATTATAGTTTGATATGACAAAATTCGACTCAAATCTAAGATTTGAACTAATGAGCTTTCTTCTTTCTTATTTTCTCAGATGGATCGTTACCCCATGTAAAACCACATATATGATCACAATTTGTACCTCAACATTCAGGACACCAACTTCCAGCTCGATCTTACCACCTTTAAGTGTCCAGACGAGATAATCGTGTCCATACTACAAGGTCACCCACTGTGGAATGCACCAACCGTAACCACATCGGTGCCAATGTTTACCTTCAACAGTTTTTTGGGCGCATAAGGGTCCGGTAATTGATGATGCTTACCAATTTACTACAGTGCTGGGGACAAGGCACATCAATACGAACAAGAACGATTTCGGCCTAGTCCTGGACTTACCCTTCAGCAACAATTACGACCCGGTGCCTTCTGATGCTGAGATGGTACAAGACTTTCTCCAAATGGAATACCGACCACCGCTCACCAAACTTTGCACAAGTACAGAGCAACGTCAACCTCATCCATGGAAGACTTTATTTGGGATAGTCAGCAAGTGCCTCTCGCCAAAGCACGCAGGCTTCGATAAGAGCAATGGCAACATTCTTCGAATTTTCCATGGCATCGTATTCTCATGGAACTACAATTTGGCACGGTGATCTGGACCGATCTTGCTGAACATATCAGGCAAAAGGAGAACAAGTAGTCGAAGAATGTGCCTTATGCTTGGTGGTTTTCAGTGCTGCATACCTCATGGAGGTCCACACAGATATCCTCGAATACGTCAAGGTGGAAACTACCAACCGCAAAGCTCAAGTTCTTCCATCACCCAAGACTTACAATCTAGACCAGCCTTCGATGCTGATATCTCTTGACCTTCTCCATCTCCCTGACCCCTCGGGAGATGTATAGAAACTTTACTATCGAGAACATCACCTGATCGAGACGATGATCAGAGGGCCCCCGACACACTTCAATGTGTGCTCAGGAGCTCGAAGTGGAAGATACAACTCAGGGTCTCGACCACGCCATGATCGAAGAAGTCGTTCAAGACCTTGATGCCGAACAGCCTGTGCATGTCAGCGTGCTTCAAGAGCCTATTGAGGAGGTTCTTATTCAGGAAGCACAGGTCGGAGCTGAAATGGGGCAAAGTCCACTTCCACAGGCTACTACGCCTGAATCTGAGGCCTTGATCATCTCGATCACACCTATTGATCCTCAAGTGATAGCACAAGTGCATGAGGACGTTGAACGTGAATAGACTCCTCACACGGCTACCTCGTCCGAAGCCATGGATTCAAACGAGGAGGTTCAATTGGTCAGACGGATTCCACGACTTCAACTCCAATCCAGTGAGCCTGTCGACACCGCTGTCACAACCACATCAGACACGACATCTATCATCATAGCATCAACAGTGGCAGAGACTCAGACTCCTATCATTACCAGCCCTGTGCATAAAGTGTCTGATCCGCAAGTTCAAACAGAACTTGCAACAACATCCATAGATACGATTCTTCTGGAATTATCTCAAGGATTGGATGGAAGTCTCGTATCGTCGCAACCTCAAGCGACGACGAGCCAGCCCATGAGCCGGTGTTAACTCATGGGTTGTCAACAGGCGACATCAGTCGTCCTGGTCCATCAACCACGGAGGCGTCAGAACCGCTTGTGACGGAAGCACATCTACAGGCTGCTCTCTCCTCCGCCCTGTCGCAATTTGAAGAACACTTTATGGAGAGAGTACACGCTGCGATAGAGACTTCCCAACGTGATACCGGGAAAACGCCAGTCTCTAAGGCAACACCGTCCGGACAAACCTCACATCTGAACCTCACACCCATACACACCGACCCACCTATCCAATCACCTACCCTCGTAAATCCTTACACTGTACCCATCAGCGACCTCCACTCCATCTTAGTCGCCCGACTATTTCGACTAACCAACGGATGCCAGAAGAAGATGATCAATTCAAGCGTCTGATGGATCGTCCTGACCCATCGACTCAAACATGCCGAGGTCAAAGCTCTCGCTCCAAACGTCGACATGATGACCCTGATGATCAGGATCATCATAAAGGGGAGAAGAGGCCTAGGACTTCTACAATCGGTCAAGGACAAGGCTAGAGCGCGGCGCAGACTGGTACAGGAGCTGCTGACACATCTCGACCCATAACCCGCTCACAAATCCAAACCACCCACAAACCACCACGCACCGCACCACCCAAACTCTCGAACCAAATGAACCACCCATCCTACGAACGCCTCCACCCCCACCACCTCATACGACTCAAGCCCCTTGCTTTCGGAAGAAGAAGTAAGTGCCGAAATGCTTATAGCTTTAGCAGAAATGCAAGGACCCTCAAGATCATCTGCTGAGACATCAAGACGTGGAGTTGACCCACATGAAGTGCTCGTCGAAGATTATGGTTGACCCACAGCTTACCCTCTGACATGGCTCTGAGTAGGGTTAAGGACGTTCGACATTTCCTACTATTATATTCGGTCGACCTAGTCCTAATAGAAGACGAAGAACTTCGGGAAGGCGAGGATTACGAGATGGATCCCCCAAGGCTTCAAGAGTCGATTGCTAACGAGCGGACATGATCGACACGCGCTGTGCTAATATAATGTGCAAGTGTGACAAGTAATAATTAAGACGAATACCTTATTACTATCACCGACGTGCGATAGGCAGTGGACCTATCATTTGTAGTGCAGTAAAGTGAGTAAACGAGTATCGAAAGGAATGGAGTGATTACTAGTAATAACCTATCGACTCGATATCTAGCCTAATTGAAGTGCGTAGATTTTTCTATACTACGAGTTATCCTAACAGATCACTTCTAAATCAACGAGAGACTAAGAGAATATGCCTAAACTGGTGAGAGTACTTTCAGATGATAAAGATGTGCTTGAAATTCGAATCCCGCTAGGTATAATCGACTAAGACAATGAAATATCGTCCCTACGTGGTTAAGACTTAGTCACAGTAATTTCCTACCCTTTCATGAATTTGTTGTCGCCCTAAACGCTTACGGGGATCTAAAATTCAATAATTTCTAAAGGTGAGGATCGCGTATTTGCTTTCGCCCTATACTCGAATCCTATGTTCTACTACGAATGGCCTAATCGTTATTTAGTTGTCGCCCTAAACGATTTTCCAAACATTCACTTTAACAAATAGACATATTAAAGCAAAGAAACAATTCATAGATAGATAAATAGTCAAGCACATGAGTCACGATAAACATATGTCTTAAATATGATTCGACCTAGCGTTCATCTACCCCCAAACACATAAAGATTTAGCTACTCATAATTAACGGAAAAACAACGAAGGAAATAGAAAACAAGAAGGAATACTCATGATCTTGATGTACTGATGGATCTGAGATGGTATCGTGGATCAATCTTCGTTCCTCGTTCAATTCAAGGCGATTTCACCGTTGATCCGTCTCTTACACTTCACGAGTGGAATTCTCCGTCTTGGCATCTCTTTTCATCTCTGTTGGATTAGGGTTGAGTTCTGATCGGTCTCCCCTTTTTCTGAGTCGAATTTGGGCTTTTATAGTGAAATTCGACACATTCACGGCCTGGCATGGGCCTTCATGGCCGTGACACTGTCTGGGCACAAAATGAGCTCACTGTCGTGCGTCACGGCCTCGTGCAGTAGTGTCACGGCTGTGACCCTTTCAACAGCCTTGCGACAGTTTTGTATTTCTCTCAGATGGAGGGGTAACGATAGTCCGATTGACCTGAAATTTTAACCATATATAGAAGACTCTCCAATTTTGATTCTGACCAAAGGGATTCTCAATCCGTGGTTAACAGATATAATTTTTAGTCCGTTGCTACTTTTCAGGCGGGCTTCACGGCCGTGACTATACTCTGCATCGCTTGGCTCCTTTTCTGCCTCTTGTCACGGCCTTGTGCAATATTGTTTGCATCCGTGACACTCTACTACAGCTTCATAACTTGTCCGTTCTGCCTCGTTTTCGCTCCTTTTGGCCCGATATCGTTCCTAAGTCCTACAATGTGCAAATAAGTCTAAATAGAGCATATAAAAGCGAGAAACAAAGGAGAATACTCTATTATATCCCAAATAATTGCTACAACAAAAGCATTACAACGTTCATCAAACCTCCCCCAACTTAACATTTGCTTGTCCTCAAGTAAATTAGAAGTCAGTAAAGGCATCCAATCAGATAACGGCACAATTGTTTGCAACTTATTATCATCAATCTAGATAGCACAAAACGGAATCAAGCAAACAATCAGGAACATGACACTAATGATCGAACCTGTCAACCTGAACTTTCTTAGCACATGCTAATCGAGCCCCCATACCTCACAAGGAATTGCTCAAATCACTCAGTGTATAGGCCTAGTTATTTGTGATCACTCAAATCGTGCGCAGTCCGACCCCTACCATAGGCTTGCAAGCTAATCGCAATTTACTACTTAAGGTGGCAAGCATACCTGTGGGTCTTTTCGAGTCGAACGGTCAAATAATATGAGTGACAAGCATAAGTACTGACACACGTAATCTTAAAGGTAAGACACATAACGAAGAATCAAAGATATAGCATGATCAAACCGACAGTCACATGCCCCAACATAAGACTCAACATTCTCCTCTGAAATCCTAGACTTTTTCTGCCCGACCCTCTCAACTCAGTTCCCTTTCATTTTGTGCCCCTTTCACCTTAGTTAGAGTCTAATTTTTGTGCACTGCCCTTATTCCCTAAACTTTAGGTTTGGCTTTTTTCGCAAAGAATACATCGTTGCGAATGTTGTGTACCTAGGATACTTATTACCATAAGCTATATCTTGCAAAAGGTTTATGGGCAGGCTTATGCAAGGGATCGGGTTCATTTCAAAAACGGTCAAGTATGATCGAATCATTTCACCGAATAATAGAGAAGAACATTAATCCAGACATTGAAGTAGTAACCCCCAAGTTCCCACTTCTGCTCTATTCTAATCAACTCAGGTTCAGGTGATCTCCGTAGGCTTATTCGCGTTAGCGGTATTTTATACATACGAGGTAAGCAAACGAATAGGCTTAGGCTCAAAGAGGCAGGGATTAGTCATGGTACGGAAATTTGGCCATGGACTTATTTCTAATTGCCCTCGTCATTTCCACACTAATGCAACAGAATAGTTTCAACACTATCAGACAAGCAAGTTCTAGAGAGATATAGACTAGGCACGTCACACAACCAAGAAAAATGAGCATAAGCTCGTCAGGCTCAAACTCTCACAACGTAAATGGGTTATGTGTACGAATCTCACAAAGCATCGCTATATCTATTCAAGCAGACGCGATTCAATCAATCATGCGTATCCTAATTGCTCACAAAATTTCATAAAAATGCAGACCAACTCGAGATTGATGCAAACAATCATGTCTGCTTTTAATAATATCATCCTTTCTAAACGATATTAATAGATCACGGGCACATCATAAAAAACCTTTCACGTAAATTCTCACATAATTGCCCATTCTCAGCCTAATTTTCCCTCCCCACAGCTAAGACCTACGTTGTCCTCAACGTAAAGATGAATAAAATAAAGGAAAAAAGAATGTTAAAAGGAACGGAACTCCACTGACGGATAAGTGGCGTGGCTGTGCCTGAACGCATGGAGGTCGTGGATCGTGACTCGTGATATTTATTCTGACATAACTAAAAGGAAAATTAAACGGAAAAGGAAAAATTATAATAATAGATATATTTGTGTGCATCATAGTCAGAGACGTAATAAAAAGAAAGTACTAGATAGATAAAACATGGGTTTACCTCCCAAGAAGCGCTTCTTTTACCGTCTTTAGCGGGACGTACCATCGTTCGCTTAGGGTGGCTGGAAGTCTATATAAAGTACCTCTTTTTTTGCTTAAGTCTCCCTCGCCTACATCCAAACCTTGGAGTTGTCGCTTTCTGCCGGGCAGCGGTTTCAGCTCTAGTGGCGGTCGCTCCTCGACTGGGCTCTTGTCCTTAACTTCTTTGCTGTTTTTGCTGATGGTCATCGTGGGCTCGTCGACTTTCTCCTTGCTCAAAACCTATGATAAACCTTGCACAGAAGACGAGAGATCGTGCACAAAAGCATCTAAGTAATAACACTTATCATCATGCTCATTACTCTTTTTCATTGAATCAGCCAAATTAAACGTAACCTTTTCACCATCTACCGTCAAAGTTAACGTCCCATTCCTAACATCTATCATGGTCTCGCCTGTAGCTACGAATGGTCTACCCAGAATCAATGGAACATTTTCATCCTCGTCCATCTCTAGGATAACAAAATCAGCAGGGATAATGAACTTATGGACCTTAACTAGAAGATCTTCGATAACACCTAGAGGGTATTTTAATGATCTATCGGCCAATTGAATACTCATCCTAGTGGTCGTGGTTCACCTAATCCTAAGCGCTTAAACATACAATATGACATCAATTTATACTAGCGCCTAAACCAGCTAAAGCATGCTCGACTATTAAATCACCTATCAGACTAGGAATAGTAAAACTCCCTGGGTCCTTGAGCTTTTTCGGTATCTTGCTCTGGAGTATCGTCGAGCACTCTCCTCGTAGGTATATCGTGGAGACATGTTCGAGGTTCCGTCGATTCGTCAGTAAGTCCTTCAGGAACTTCGCGAAACTGGGCATCTGCGTAATAGCTTCAACAAATGGTAAGTTAATATGTAGTTCTTTGCACATAGCCATAAATCTGCTAAATAGCACCTCGTCTTTGTCCTTCTTCAAACGTGCTGGGTAGGGAACCTTCGGCTGGTATGACCTCACTGGTGGTCTTGTATTCTCCTCCCCCTTTTCTATTTGAGGGCGGCGGCTTTCTCTTTTTTTAGATTCGATCTTCTCTTTATTAGGTTTCGTTTCCCTCAACCGAGCTAGGTAAGGAATCTTCGGCTGGTACGGATTCACGGATGGTCGTGCCTTTCCCTTGTCATCCTTGACCTTCTCGACTCCGTCGCCCTTGCTTTCCTCCACTTCTGCTCGTCGTGGCCCTCGAAATCAACTTTCTCCTTTGAATTCTGCTTGTGGGAACTTCTTGCAATCCTCTCCCGCTTGTCAGGGTTACCGCGTTGCAGTACTCCTTAGGATTTGTCTCGATGTAGCTTGGGAGCGAGCCATGAGTATGCCCCGCCAATTGTTTTGCCAACTGGCCCACCTGTTGCTTCAGCTTCTTGAGCGAGGCATCTGTATTTTGGGCACGTACGTCGTTTGCTTCCATGTACTCCTCCATCTTCATCATTCGACTCTCGTGGGCCGCAGTGGTGCTGCTGAAGTTCATGAGGAGCGTCTTCATCATGTCCTTCATCTCCTTCATATCGTTCGATCCTCCTGTGGGTGCATTCTGATACTGTCGTGCTGCCTGTTTTGGAAACTGGATGGTCTAGTCTGAAATCCCGGCAGTCCTTGCCCCTGGTGGTTCTGATTCCCGTACGCCAAGTTGGGATGCGCTCGAGGCCGGTAACTCCACTGGCCGCCTTTGTAATTGCCCATGAAATCTACATGCTCTAAGAGCTGCCCGAGTTGGCATTCAGACATCTCGTAGGCTGCATCGCAGATTCCGCACAATGGTATGTAAGGTATATGCTGCGTCAGTGCGGTGGTCGCCACGGCGTTCACCGGCAGTGTCTGCCCGGATTTTTGGAAGTATTGCACCGATCACCGTCTGCAGCTGAGAGTTCGTCGCCGCGATTTGTTGCTGGAGCGCCTCGAATTTGGCATTGTGGTTGTCTCCTCGCTCACTCCGAACACGCTATGCGACTTCATGCTCGTATTGCCCCTCATGAAGTTGTTCCTCGAGTAGTCCTCGACCAGGTTTCCAAGCCTGGGTCGCACTGGCTTCACGAGCCCTCCTCATTGGCTCCATCTAACATATAAACGGTCTGATCATTGAGCCCCTCAATGAAATCAGTTGATCCAGGCTGCCTTCGGCATTCCGTGCTGAGTGCACTTCTTCAGTAGCGCCTTGTATCGCTCCCACACCTAGTAAAGGTTTTCCGAATCCTTCTGGTGGAATCCATCTTCAACCTTAGAACCTTCGACAGTGGGAAGTAGTGGCCAATAAAGGCGGCTCGCATCTCTTCCCAAGTCGTAATCATCTCGGCGGCAACATTTCCAACCAGTCATTCGCCCTGAAGTTGAGCGAGAATGCGAACAGCATCAACTTAATTGTGTCACCCGAGACAGCATTGATCTTGATGGTGTCGGTCACCGTCAGAAAGGCCTTCAGGTATGAGTAGGGTCGTCGTCTGGATTCCCTTCAAACTGGGGTCGTCAGGAATATCATCTGAAACAAAGAATGCTTCAGCTCGAAGTTGTTGTTCTCGATTGGCGGAATAACGATCGCCGACTACGCGCTGCCTAGCGCGGCGTTCTTGAGCAAATCTTGCAACGATCGCTCCTTCTCTGGAACGTGATGAACGGGCACTCTATGGTTCGCCATTCTCCCTTCAGTCTCTGGTCTATCTACGGATGACTCCTCTCGGAAATTTTCTGCCGACTCTTGATAGCTGTCTGAGTAACTGACTAAAGGTTTTCTTGCGAGTTACTTGTCGTTGCTTCGGAAACGTATCTGAGCTGTCTTCGTAACATGCGTTCGAAGGATCTCCTTCAACAATAGGACCCGATGGATGGCTTCGGGTCATTCACCACGTCAATAGACGGAAATAGAGAAATCAACGAAGAACAAATCGATACGTAAAATAAAACGAAAATACTAATGACTAAAAGATCAAATAATGCAACTAGCAAAAAGCAAATAAACGTCAAACAAAATGGCTAAAGTACCGAACTACGTTGTTCCTAATATCAATCTACTCCCCGGCAACGGCGCCAAAAACTTGATCGACATGCGGTGTGCTAATATAATGTGCAAGTGTGACAAGTAATAATTAAAACGAATACCTAATTACTATCACCGACGTGCGATAGGCAGTGGACCTATCGTTTGTAGTGCAGTAAAGTGAGTAACTAAGTATTGAACACGAGGAACGGACTGATTACTAGTAATAACCTATCGACTCGATATCTAGCCTAATTGAAGTGCGCAGATTTTTCTATACTACGAATTATCCTAACAGATCAGTACTAAATCAACGAGACACTAAGAGAATACGCCTAAACTGATGAGAGTACTTTCAGATGATAAAGATGTGCTTGGGATTCGAATCCCGCTAGGTATTATCGACTAAGATAATTAAATATCGTCCCTACATCGTTAAGACTAAGTCGCAGTAATTTCCTACCCATTCACGAATTTGCCGTCGCCCTAAACGCTTACGGTGATCTAAAATTCAATAATTACTAAAGGCGAGGATCGAGTATTTGCTTTCGCCCTATACTCGAATCAAATCTTCTAACGAACGGCCTAATCATTATTTAGTTGTCACCCTAAACGATTTTCCAAACATTCACTTTAATACATAGACATATTAAAGCGAAGAAACAATTCATAGATAGATAAATAGTCAAGCACACGTGTCACGATAAACATATGCTTAAATACGATTCGACCCTAGCATCTAATCCCAAACACATAAGGGATTTAGCTACTCATAATTAATGGGAAAACAATGAAGGAAATAGAAAACAGGGAAGGAAGACTCTATCTTGATGTACTGATGGATCTGAGATGGTATCGTGGACGAATCTTCGTTCCTCGTTCAGTTCGGCGTGATTTCACCGTTGATCCATCTCTTACGCTTCACGAGTGGAATTCTCCATTCTTGGCATCTCTTTTTCGTCTCTGATGGATTAAGGTTGAGTTGTGATCGGGCTCCCCTTTTCTGAGTCGAATTGGGCTTTTATAGTGAAATTCGACACCTTCACGGCCTGGGACATGGGCCTTCACGGCCGTGACACTGCCTCGTGCAGTAGTGTCACGGCCGTACCCTTTTCAACAGCCTTGCGACAGTTTCGTATTTCTCTCAGATGGAGCGGTCGATGTGCGGTTGACCTGAAAGTTTAACCATATATAGAAGACTCTCCAATCTTGACTCTGACCAAAGGGATTCTCAATCCAAGGATTAGATTCAAAGATATGAATTTTTTAGACTGTTGCTACTTTTTCAGGCGAGCTTCACGGTCGTGACTATACTCTGCATCGCTTGGCTTCCTTTTCTGCCTCTTGTCACAGCCTGGTGCAATATTGTCACGGTCGTGACACTCTACTGCAGCTTCACAACTTGTTCTATTTTGCCTCGTTTTCGCTCCTTTTCGCCCGATAGTCTTCCTAAGGTCCGACAATGTGCAAATAAGTATAAATAGAGCATATAAAAGCGAGAAACAAAGGCGATACTCTATTATATCCCCAATAATTGCTACAATAAACGTATTACTATACGTTTATCATCGCTAACGAGCAGACATTCCTCCGAGATTGAGTCCAGGGACCATTTGAGTGACACGACATGGATAACATAAGGATAGAGATCCCATTTCTAGAAGAAGTTCGTCAGCAAATATGGAGGTCACCGGACAATTGTAAGAAGTTGAACGAGTTCAAGCTCAGAGGTATCTCTCACTGGGAACAGCAAAAGAGGATGAACTACCTCTACATGCTAACCCAACTTGGACCTGATCGGAGACTGGGGATTCCTAAAAGTTAGGTTAGGAGTCACTCCTAAAAGTTAGGTGAGGAGTCACTTCAAGGATTTATCTCCAATTTGCCAACTGCTGGAGTCCACCGCTCAAAGATAGATTTCCAACTCCAATCTATGTCATCGAGCCGATAGATAGAACTCGAGAAGAGCTAACAGAGAGCGATCTGCCATACCTTCCAGCCGAAGAGATCTACAATCTCTACCATCTGCATGTAGAGAAGTATAGAGATCCTCAAGGCTTCATCAAGAAGGAAGGATTTGACGGAATCTACAGACTCATGGTGCGCCAGGTCAAGTACTATGCCGCACACGACCTTCAGATGGCTCTGGAGAGCAACATGAAGAAGGTCAACATGACTGCTCCGCGCTTGAAAGAACCAGAGGTCGAAGGGCTTCCCAACAGTCACATCTACTTAGGCCCAGTCTTAGGAATCACCTACCACAATCCAATTGCCAACAAGATTAGGTTGATAAGGACTGAGGTCACAATTCTACGACGGGACGCTCAAGACAATCAGGCGAACATCAAAACAAGATTGGAAGAAATCAATGAGAGACAAGACAGTCCGTTCGCCAATTTGTGGGAGAACAACCACTTCTGACAAGAATCCTCGAAGCCATAGAAGAGCGGATGGAGATGAGGAACATTATCAGAAAGTACGAGCATGCGCTGGGCTTGCGCAAGTCATTCTACGCCGGACAAGGACAGATAGTGCAGAAGGGCAATCAAGCACAAAGGGGGAATGTAGAATACACTTTGTAATTGTGCTTTGAGTTTATTAGTTGTCTTCGTAATTTGGGCTTTTTATTGTATTTGTCCTTAGTTTAGAACTAACTTGTACTTATACCAAGTTTGTTTGGTATAAATACTATATACACATTTGTGCTTGAGAGAAAAAATTATTGAATTGATCCGAAGGACTTGCAAATCTGATTCTAGAGAGAGAAAATCAGAATCTTCTCTCACTAACCAGATTCTCTCTCAGGAGCTTAAGAGTAAGTTTTCGATCGTGAGATAAATTCAAACAATTCTAATTGAAACTAATGAATTCGAGTCTAGGATCTAGAGTTGATAATCTGAGGACCTAATGCCAACAAGCATTGTTGCTTCATTGATCAATAATAAGTGTGTATTCTGCTTGTAAGACACAACTCAAAAAGCGAGCCCCTATGAACTACAATAGTAGACAACATGCTTGTTTACTCCTACAATAATTCAGCAAACAGAGATGAAAACTGTACAATACATACAGAATTATGGTACCCTAATGATACATGAAATGATACATTAAGATAAATAAACATGCCACTCTAACCAGACATGTAAAGGTACACAATATACATTGATTTGATACACGACTAGAAACACAAAAATTGGGAGTTTCATCCAAGTACCTCGTTTTCAGTCATACTAATTTCACATCATTTACACATGTCAGTCTGCAAGCCAAATTACCTCAGTACAGGCATAATCAATTTTAAAACTTTTCTGGTAGGGAAGGAACCGTCACTGGATTTCAGTGCTCACCGGCGGCGTCTTCTCAGCAGCTAAACGGCCTACCACACTCAACTCCTTGACACATGCTTCTTCGATTGCATCATCGTGAGCGAAAGGTGACTAGACAAACAAAAGTAGAACTTACCTGAGACGTGTATGCCAGAGCAACTTACGTGGAGGACGTAGACACCAATTTCGACACGCGTCTGAGCTGGGCAATAACGGCGACGCCGAATTCGACGTTGATTTCATTTCTATTTATTATTTTTTTCCTTCGATCGATGGAATGCTGATTTTAATTTAAAGTTTTAAAGAACATATTCATGGGTAAAAATGTATTTACATGTGATTGGGTCCTTAAATGAAAGTACAGTTTGGATTTGGTCCTTAACTGATATTTTTTCTCACACGGGGAGTTAAGTGATATAAAGTTTAGCCGATAGGTATTTAAGTGTACTCCTTTTAAGTTTGTTCGAGAAATCTTTTCTTCTAGTTGTACTCTGGAATCTCGGTGAATTCTTAGAGTGTAAGGTGTTCCTATAGTAGAAGGACATTTTAACTTTTAAAAAGCCTAACACGTTTCAATAAGTTTTAGTTTGAGCCATTGATTCTATCTCGTGCCAGATCAAACGACCCTCGTTTAAACTGTGATCATCAAATCCCGACCCTCGGTCACTCGCGCTAAGATCGAACATTGTTGATATGGGGACCTACCACAGCTAAATTTGATTTTCATCATCCTAGATTTTGCTCAATTCGCCCAATCTCAATACGCCAAGCTTGCTTGCCCGAAGGGCAAGTTTGAATCTTAGGTCTCAGAACCCAACGCCACCTATGCTTTTTTGGTGACACTTGCTTTTCCCTTTCATCCAGCGGATCTCCGCTGGTTTGTTCTACCCATCAATGTTTTGCATATTTGTCTTGCAATGCATATTTATCTAAAGTCTTTTATAAGACCATCTCCAATCATACTGAAAACTAAAAAAAATCCTAAAATCACTCCAACCTCAAATGGGTTTTGCACTTTCTCCCTCCTCCACTAAGAGCATCTCCAAGGGAACTCAAAAAACCTAATTTATTAGAAAATTACAGCATTTTAAGTTTGGGAATGAGTTTTAGTTTGAGAATGAGTTTTTCGGTTGGATAGTTGGTCTAAAAGCATAGATGCGTTTGAACACGTAATATGAGTTCTTAATTTAGTAATTGCATTTAAAGTCATAATTAGAGAGTTTTTTTAAAAATTATAGAAATATACTAGAATATTTTTTTAGATGTAATATGATATTAAAAAATTAATTATGTTGGTAGTACTGAAAATGTGTAAACGTTGGCATGGAAGTTAATGTTTCGAAATAGACATTTTGAGTTTGAGAATGAGTTCAACAGTTAGAATTACTGTACTTTGAATTTGAGAATGTGTTTTGGGTTTGAGAGCGAGTTTCTCGGTTGGAAATGCTCTAAAGAGCCTGTGGAAAGTTTAATGAAAACCAACCACAAAGTGTGAATTAGAATTAATTTGGTCGGTCAATCTTATCTTATCTTATATATAAATAGAAATGTAGGTTTTCTATAATACGGACACGTGTCCCTACCACTTTTTTTACATTAAATAATAAATAATGAGAAAAAACCTCCCACGCCACGATTGAAGCCTAGCGAAAGACATGTGCTAAAAGGTCAAAACATTATTTTTTACATTACATAATAAACAATGAAAACAAACCTACGTGTCCCCATCACTTTTTATTTTACATTAAATAATAAATAATGATGAAAAAAACCTCCCACGATGGAAGCCGAGCCTGTGACCTTTGATAAATTTGCAAATCAGTTAGGGCAAGAGGATAGACGAGAAATCATATGTAACCGACCCTCAAGTTAATTTAATCTGGAAACAATCAGATCATTTGATTGCAGGTTTAAAAAAGATCCGGTGTAAGTTATATTTTATCAATAAGTTCCATCCCTATTAATTGAATTGTTTGATTGTTAGGACTTATGTGGATTCAATTTTTTTCTGCTTTTCTTTCATCCGAGGCATATTTTTTTTGAATCAATGATAATATTGCATATTTTATACATTTGTTTAATGTTTGTGTTCAGACTGCTCCTTTTGGTTCATCTTAAGTGAACTATAGATATAATGCAAGAATAAAAGATCGATTATTTAGAGATATTTTTCAGCTGATCTTGCTACTGAGGAAATTAACTCATGACTTATGTATTTTATTACTCTTCTTTCCTTATCAGGTTGTTCTTCTAACATTCTCTACTTGAGTGACATTTCATGTTTTAATCTAAGAGGCCAACTGAGATTTGAGTGAAGAAACTTATATAATTAATCTTTGTCAAACTTTATTACTTAGATCTTCAAAGTTCATAGGTGTTAATCTATTTGGATAATGTTTGCAGCCGACATATATCATTATTCTATCGTCTTATTGACTTGATATTGACTTTTTTTGTTCATGGAAATGATATTAGACGAGGAGGATGAAGCTGTTGGAAAATAATTGTTTCATATGTTATCTTACATTGATACCTTTATTCTGCAAATGTGCTGATTTTATAAGCCAAATCTTGAAGTTCTCCCATGTTTAATTTAGTTTTATCCAACGTGCGACACTCATATTTCTTAATGGTAATACAATGTGACCATGCGGGTCTTCGTCAATCTAAAAATTGAAATAAAATTTCGACTTACAAAAGGTAGCGTCAAAACGAATTATTATGACAATTTTCATTTATTATTTTTTTTCCTTTTTTCTATTTTCAGCCATAATATATGTTTCAATATGCATGTCATATAATGCATTTATTCCCTAGAAAAAAAATTAGCATGTCTTCGTCATTAGTTTTCTATGTTTTAATGCATCTGCCTTCGATTTCTTTCATGTGTATGTAAACTGAATTTTTTAATTAAAATATTTTCAATATGTGCATGCATTCACTAAGTTCCAATATAAGTTCCACATGTTCGATTAGCATAATTTGATGATATCAGATTTTGAATTTGTAAGCAAATTATTGAGTTTGTTTTATAAATGTATGTCTACTGTTGTAATTACTTCCGCGTTCATTTAATGTTCCTTTATCCAAAGTTTGATCCTCAAATATTATCATTACAATGTACTTCAACTTTACATGTGGCAGGTATTAAGAATCAACTTGGACTATCTATGAAGTTTTCAAAGTCTTCGACTTTCAAAGGTAATGTCGACATCAAATATGTTTGACTCTCAAAGATTACCATTACACTGTACTTCAACTTTAAATATACAGTATTAAGAATCAACTTGGACTATCTACAAGTTTAAAAAAGTCTTCGACTTTAGAGAGGTAATTTCAAGACCAATTAATATGACCGTTCACTTCTTTTAGCTTTTCAGTTTTATGTTATGCTATAAGCATTCCATATAAGGCATTTGTTCCCTAATAAAAAACATGTTAGCATATCCACCGTCATTAATTTTGTTTTCATTACTAATTACTAATGCTTTAGTTCGTAGATTGTCAATAATTTTGAAACAACTATGGACGCACGTTATTGCGGATCCAATATCCATCCGAATCATAATATTCAAACAAGACGAATGTGTCAATTGTCACTACAACGGGAAGCTGGAGCTTTCAGGATGACAATTCTTCGCAATAACCGTCGAAGGCGTTCTGCGAATATTCAGCCTATTATATCCCGCAATCAAGCTGGTAAAACATTATGTACATGTTTGTTCATAGTCAATATATTATTTTATTTTCTTATAATTTTGTTTTTCTATTTATTCCCTTCGCATATTATTTAACTAAATCATCATTGGTTTCAGGTACGCTAGGGATAATATTGCACGACAGCATATTTTATTGAGTCAAAGACGGGGAAACACTCTATATTAATTACACAGCTTGCTTGATGCTGTTCGAATAAACTTTATGATTACTGTGTTGCTGAGAACGCAATATTCCCGTACTTTTCCGCAAATAAAATATTCGTTATATCATGTTAATGCAAATAAATATATCATTTTTATATGCAGATTCGGTGCTTTTGTGTATTCGCATGTGTAGCTCACATAGAAATGGCGACAATTTGGTACGAATCGTATCCGCTGTGCAAGGTACACAAGGTCACGGATGGTTATTGCATAACTTGCAATAGGTTGGTTACACACTATCCGAAGTAATCGCTTCGCTCCAAATACAAATGTATATTACGTGATTAATTAAAAATTATATTTTCTATTTTTTATTCTTATTATTGTCTGACTTCCAGATATAGATTAAAGACAACCATTAGTGACAAATCTGGTCCCAAACAGTTGACATGCTGGATGATCATGCGAATGTCATATTGGGCATATCAGCATCGGAACTAGAGCAGACTTACATTGAGGTATAAATGTTGTCACGATTCAACTTTCACGTGTATTTATTTTTTTCGGACAATATTATAGGGTGGGGAGGGCCATTCTTACTAGAAGATTACATGAATAATCGCCTAATTTCGAATTTGTTTATACTGAGGGCGCCAAAATCAGACGATAATGAAGTAAAGGTTTCATATGTTTTTAGAGTCGATTGGGATGATGAATATAATTATTTATTCTTCAACCGAAATTACGATGTCATTAGCTAATTTTTGTTATTTTTTCTCATTAGATATAACATATTGTTTTACATATTATGTTTCCTTATGCAGTTTAAGATTTTATAGTTTAAACTCGACAATTATTATGATATTGCATTTTTGTATTAACACATAATTAAACTATAATAGTAAATTAAAATACCTATGTTTATTACGACTCGTGCATTGCACGGGCAAAAAAACTAGTATATATAAATAGAAATGTAGGAGGCCTTATAGGGTGCCACATGTTCTTTCCCTATTAGTTGTAATAAAATATTATTTTTTAAAACCACATTTCGATCCTCACTTTTCATTATTAGAAGAAAAATAATTTCTTGAAATACAGAAAAGTAACCACGTCTGAAAAAAAAAGCAATAACTGTAAATATATCCATTAATCATGTTCGTTCACGTTCCAATTCAAACAGTTAACATAAAAAAAAAAGAAACCAACACTCAAATTCCCAACTGAAAATGGAGAAGAGATCTCTACGAAGAATCTCAGAATCCTTGCGATCGCCTTCCTCACATCTCGACCATCTCAAGCACCGCCAGATGAGAAATCGCGAGTGAATCTCCCTACATCTTTGCTTTCTTTGATTCGTCGAAGCAAATGATGGGCGTATCACAATCGAAAATTCTGAATGATGTTGAGTCAGTCTTCACAAAGTCCTCTTCACAAGCGATTGCAGGTAGTGTTTATTCGGATTGTTCGATCTGATTGGATGACCAGGTTTGCGATCTTACTCTATTTGTTGTTTATGCTTCCTGACGAGTCAGATCTACAGGTTGCTCGGCTGCCAGGCGTGCTGCGAGGTGCCGTTTGGGCAGATATGTGGTGTGAGTGGTGGTTTTGGGTGGCGACGGGCGACAGTGAACGGCTGTGACGGGCGGCAAACCGATCGGGTAGATGCGGGCTACTTGACTTCAAAAGGTGTCTAGGGAGAACTACGAGAGACCTGCGGGACGAATCGACGCCGCTGGACGCTTGGGGAGATCTGCTAACGGTCCCTTGCGGTGGCGGTCCGGTGAAGTACAGCGAGAGGAAGGGCGCTCCATCCCTGTGTGGGAGGCAGAAGGGGTGAATCGTGAAGTAGATTATGGAGATGCTGGAGGACGAGGGAGACGGTGCACGTGGCAGCAGATGGGGGAATGTGCGGCGAGGATGTGGATGAGAACCACGCGCTTAAGGTGGAGCAGCAGCAGCAGAATACCCCTTTACTGATGAGTGAGTCCACGGAGGCTCAGATCAACAGCAAGAGTAGCAATCTGATGTGGAACAACACGGGCCCAAAGTCTGAGAAAATCTTAACCCTAACCAAATTTTCGCCCTGATTTTCTGAAATCGAATCGATTCGTTGCTCAAGATTTACCATTTTAGTAATAGATTTCTGCATATATGAAACTTCAATTAGGACACTCTAGGGATCAAGAGGACTCGAGCCCTCAAGAGTTCCAATTCGGCTTAAATGAGACAATTTACGATGTAAAGAGCTACGGCGAATTACTCAAAATAATCGACCCACAAGGACATGATTCCTTTTAATGAAGTAACATGAGATTTTTTGTGATTACCTTCAGTATCTAGCTGCTTACATAGGTAGTGCTCATTGCAGAATGCATCGAGTAAAACAAGTCCAAGCTCCGGTTTTATTACCGAATCCTGTAATGGTTCGAACGAGATCCAATTCAGGGATCAACCGCCATTGATGATAGGTGAGAGCTCGGCTGCTATAGTGAGTAAAGCTGACATGGAACTTCTTGCACATAACAGAGGCAATGCTATGACTATGCAGCGATACAAAGCAAGGAAGAAAACGTGGAGGTATGTAAGTTTTTCATTCGACTCTGATCGATTACATCATATGTAAATTTAAGAGTGAGAGAAACTATGTATGTAGATATGAGAAGTAAATTTGATACTAATCAAGAAAGGAAAGGGCTGATACTAGGAATAGATTCTAAAGCAGGTACTTAATTATTATCGTATTTCATTTATTTGATTTTGTTCGTTCAAGCATCTCTTTAGTTTTTTGATGGTTCTAAAAATATAATTACAAAGGTGTGAAGTATGAAACTTATTTACTGATGGTTCTTACGACCGTTGATGGTTGTTACGATCATATTTAAGATAATCAAGCATTATCCTGGGCAATGTTTGTTCTTACGACTTCGTCGTCCTTCTTTATCGTACGATGAGCTGAAAATAATAATAATAATAATAATAAAATAATAATAATAATAGCAATAATAACAATAGTAATAATAATAATAACAATAGTAATAACAATAATAATAATAATAACAATAATTAATTAGGATGCATCTGCAAGGGCCTTAAGATCTTCAAATCATAATGGGTGGCTGCAAAAGCGATATAAGTTTAGTATGATGATATATGTTTGTTCTTTGTTTGTGTGTTAGTTTATGCTCGACGTCTACGTGTTTTCATCTTAGGAACTTAGATGTGTCTATAGATGTGAATTTAGGGGTGAGCAAAATCGGATATCCGGTTTTTTGGATATCTGATTCGGATATCTGGATTTTCGGATATCGGAAAATGATATCCGTATCCGCTCCGGTTTTAATCGGATATCCGAAAATCGGATATCCGGTTTATTCGGATATTTTTACCGAATATCCGCATCCGGTTTTTAAATTTATTTTTCTTATATTTTCATTTATTTTATTTTTAAAATCATATTTTTTTTATTTCTTATAAGAATTTCTACACATAATATTTCACACAATATGTGAATTTATGATTCGAAGTTACATAATAAAGAATAAACACAATACCACAAATTCACATTAATTTTTTTAACTTGCATCTCGATGGTTTTATGTTTTTTTTATCTCAGTTCTCTAACAAAGTTTTTTGCAATAATAAAATAATATAAATTTAAATATTCTACTTGAAGATTTTTTTTTTAATTTTTGGACCTTCATTTTTCTTTTGGACTATTTTTTTTATTTTTTAAAATTCTTTTAAATATAAAACCGCATATCGGATATCCGGATTTTAGACAAACCACTATCCGTATCCGATCCGGTTTATTTTAAAACAAATCGGATCGGATATCCGATCCAGTTTTTAAAATCGGATATCTATTTTTTCGGGTTTTGAAAACCGAATACCGGACGGTTTTCGGATATTTTTGCTCACCCCTAGATGTGATGATATAATTTTATCATCCGGGAGTTCCTCTACAATCAAGAGCACTGAGCATACTTTAGATGATAGATAATTATGAGCTTATAAACAAGAAAAGCAATTTTAGTAGAGAAGAAAATATATTCGGAAGTTATCTGTTCAATTTCGTTGTTTGAAGTGTGAGATTACGTTTAACATTTTATATGATGTTGATGAGTACAAATAACCAAAATTAGATCATGTTCTAACAACAATAAGAGTTTTAAAGCGACACATCTCAGGTTTGTTACTCATCATCAACATACTTTCTTTGTTTATTTTTTCGGTGTCTAAATTTAGTTAATTCTTTCTTTGAGCCTCCAAAGTGAACTCACATCAAACCCCCATAACCCACTGTTTTCTTACTTCCTTTTTGAATGAAAGTTACAGCGATTTTCGATCACGAACGTGAATTCGAGTATTTCACGTCAATAAGATCAAAGAGATAGAAATTGTTAAATTGTACTACTAACTTTTTTTCACCCTTCCACAGGACTCTACGACAATATCCTACGTTTTCTCTTAATTGAGTTATCTTATTAACTTATATTAATTATACATAATTAACTCATGTTTCTTCTATTGTAGAATTTGAATAATGGCATAACGGAGCATGTTTTTTGTTTCATATTGTTTGTGTTCGATTGATGTCGTGCCTATCGAAACATATATTGATAAACACTTATATTTAAACTCGTACATTGCACGGGCAATAAACTAGTTTATATTAGAGAAATCTACACATAACTCCCTACTCTCAAACTATTAATCAAACTAACTCCCCCCTTCCCATTCATTTATCATCAAACTCCCAATTTCAAACTTTATATCACAGAGCTACCTAATGGACGATTTTAAGCTTATAAAAACATATTACCAAAAAACCTGTCAACACCCACGGACCCCTACCCAAAACTTGTAGCAGCAATATACGTATTCTTGTAGTACCAATGTATACCAAAAATCCTGTCAACACCCACGGACCCCCTACCAAAACTTGTAGTACCAATATACGTATTCTTCTAGTACCAATGTATACATATCCGTGGTACCATACCGTGGTACCATTCCGTGAGCTAGTGTAGTACCATACGTAGGTTACTTGTAGTATCTTTTCCATACCATGTGCTTAACTATCGCAACTCCTACCCTAAAATTGTAGCACCAATATACATATATTTGTAGTACCAATATACAGATGTCCGTGGTACCGTATCGTAAGCTAGTGTGGTACCATGTATAGGTTACTTGTAGTACCAATATCTATGACAATGGTCACGTACCAATAATAATTGATGGCGTCGAAAATTCATTACCCAAACTTGAAGTACCAATATACGTATGTTTGTATTACCAGTGTATCGATGTTCATGGTACCATACCGTGAGCTACTGTGGTACCATACGTAGGTTACTTGTGCTGAGCACATGGTACCGAATAAAGATACCACAAGTAACCTACGTATGGTACCACACGATCTCATGGTATGGTACCACGAACATCTATACAGTGGTACTACAATTGGTACTTCAAGTTTTGGTAACGAGTTTTTCGACGCCATCCGAATTTTTTTTTATCGTGACGGTTACCATAGACATTGGTACTACAAGTAACCTAATCTCGGTACCACACTAGCATATAATACGGTACCACGGATATCTATATATTGGTACTACAAATATATGTGTATTGGTGCTACAATTTTAAGGTAGGAGTTGCGATAGTTAAGCACATGGTACGGAAAAGATACTACAAGTAACCTACGTATGGTACTACACTAGCTCATGGAATGGTACCACGAACATCCATACATTCGTACTACAAACATACGTATATTGGTACTGCAAGTTCGGGTAAGGAAAAGAGAAGGGTGTGGAAATTAGTAGAGGGGCAAAATCGTCCATGGTTCACGGAATGGTACTACGAACATCTATACATTGGTACTACAAACATACATTATTGGTACTACAAGATTGGGTAAGGGTTTGGAAATTAATAGAGGGGGCAAAATCGTCCATGGGGTACTACAAACATACATATATTGGTACTACAATAATAGAGGGGCAAAATCGTCCATGGGGAGTTATGTGTAAGATTGTTTGATTTAGGAAGTTTGGTAATAAATAATATGGAATGAGGAGTTAGTTGATAGAAAATAAGGGAAGGGAGATTTAGTGGACGTTACCCCTTTATATTTATAATAATAAATTTAAAGAAAACCAACCACCCACGAACTGAGCTATTAATGATAGGTTTGGTGAATATGCTCGCCGGTTATTTTATTACACGTCAACCTAAGTTGCCGAAAAAACGAAGCCGATGATAGATCATCCTCAACATATAAAAAAAAATATAACATATGTCAAATCTAACATATTCGTCGAGGTAAGTTACACTACTATACGTTAGATGCACAAAAATCATCGTGAGAAAAAAATTACACATCTACTCAGATCCATCGAAACCCCCCCATATCTGAGATTTCATCCCAGCATGTTTTGCTTATTGATATTATTATCTTTCTTAAGCTGAACCTTGAGCTTCTTATCCCGAGCTGAGCTCCATTCATCGCGTTAATGGCCATCTTTGCTGCTTCAGGCGAATCGTAACTGACAAATCCTAACACAGAGAAGATGCACAAAAGCAATACTCAGCATTACATTATATATCAACGTAAGAATTCAGACAACAGCTACTGTACCGAAGCATTTGCTGGCGCCAGTCACTTTATCGACGTAAACTTTCGCGCTAACCATCCTTCCAAACGCCGAAACGCACCAGCGAGATCCTCATCGTTGAATTCCTGAGGAATGTGGTAGATAAACAAATTGGCGCCAGGTGGACCTAGACAACGATCATCTCCAATAAGTACGCGTCTATCTTTACACTAGTGAGTTAACGTCAATACGAAAGGAGTACCTTCGAGTTGACCGCCATGGCTTGGACTAATCGCAGTCGAAGGAGACATGGAAACCGAAGAAGAAGGGTTTCCCATTGGTTGATTACTCGACATTCCACCGTGAAAAGCCATGGGATATCTAAATCCAAGGTAACCGCTTGAAGGCGAAATGGGGTAATTTCTGTGGGCCATCGAAGGTGAAAGGTCAGGCGAGGGTCCAGCGATAGGATTTCCTTGGTTTAAAGGTGGAATGAGGTTGGGAAACGTATGCTGACTTTGCAAGCGTGGTAGGCGATAAGGCATGAGACCGTAAGCTCCAGGATTCTTAAAAAAGATGAACGGGAAAATCGTAAGGGAGAAAGCAAAGCAAGCCAAGGAAATAAGTAATGAAAATGGCAAAAAATTTTGAAAATACCTGATAGCCGTAGCCGTTATATGGAGGGACATAGCCCATCGGCAAAGGTCCAAACAAAGGACGCTGCCCAGGAGAATTCGGTACGTTTGATGCCTGTGAAATCGCCTTTTGAGCCCTTCGCTGTTTTCTTTCCTTTTCTGTATCGGCCCCTTTCACCACTAGAGGGACATGCGAATCCTATTACAGAAGCTTATTGGGTTAATGTTGAATATGTAATTGATAGATAAAACTACAAGAATAGTGTTTTGTTCACTTCATGCTTGAGATATAGATACTAGGTAATGTTTGAGCGAGACTATTGTAACTATGGATACCTCCATCTTATGCTTCCCATTGAGGGCCTCTATAGCTGCAAGTGCTTGTTCTTTCGTCTCGAACTTAACAAAAGCACAACCTATGGACCAATTCCAATCAGGTCCCATGCAAGACAAATGTTTATGCATATATGCATATACCTTATAATGGAAAATAGAATACGAAAGAAAAAAAGATATGGATTATAGTTACCTTTGCTTGTTGCTGTGAACCTCTAAGAATCTGCAAGTCTTTTATGCTCCCATACTCCAAGAAAAGAGAAGATACCTCATCCTCAGAAACGCTTTTTGGAAGCATACCAACGAAGAGTTTGTGCTCTTACGTTTTTTTTTTTTTACGTTATAAGAAAAAGAAACAAACGAAGGGAAAAATGAATAACCAGTTATAAATGAACAAGAAAATGTATAACAGATGTAACTAACCAGCAAATTAATCTATTTAAAATGTGTGACTATATTATACCTAGCCTTTCAAGCTCGCCATCAGCATACTTCACTTGCAGTGGACTAGATGCCTGAAACGTATATAAATTACAAAACCCCGACACAAATTTCTCTGCAGACAAGGGTATACTTATCTAGGAGAAACATAGAAAAAAGAACTCAGAGTATCCACAATGCCTTTACAATGAGAAAAAACGTGCAAAAGTGAATCATTCATCATTGTTCTTTAGCAAAAACCTGCGCAATTCCTAGTACTAACTGCCTCTTTAGGAGAAACTGACCATGCTGAAACAACATAGTTTAAGGAAACAATGTCAGATAAGGGTCCTGCGGTATCTTGACCCACATTCATACGTATGTTCGCTGAAGACAAAGAACTGCTTATCTTAGCACAGACCAGAGCATTATAGTATACCAAGATAAGTCAAAAACTAAACTCACAAGGTATTATTTCTAGAATCTTACCACTCAATAGAACTTGTGCATTGAAGCATCGTTTCGAATTCAGTGCATCATATCCTAAATAAGAGCATATCACCTCATTGTGAAACTACAAATTTTCCATGATCGTATCTTCCACCAGTAAAACAAGTCAAGAAAGCTCGTGCTATAAGTGTTATGTAAGAAAAAGTAATTAACAATTTTTTTTTGTAGAGTCACAAAATCTAGAAAATCGCAACTTTGAAACACCACAGTAAACAGTGGCCACTGCATTGAGATTGAGAGAAGCACTAAAGTTTCCACATCAGATCTTGTTTAAGGTTACAGTTACATCACTCCACAAACTACTTCGAATTAACATGAATTAAGGGAGAAAAAAAAAGAAAAAGGGAAAAAAGACAAGAAAACTAGGAAATCACACTAACCCCAGATAATGTCTTCTTGTTATGCAACTGACCAACCAACTTGTCCGCTTCGACCCTCGACGGACATCTCACAAAGCAACACCCTACGAAACACAAATTAGGGATTCTATTTAACCCTCAGAATCACCAAAATCTCACAAAATTGAAAGAAACAAAAACTCAGTAATAAATCATGCAATGGCACATAAAAGACCTTGAGAAGTACGCGTGATCTTGTCCTTGATTACGGTAACTTCGTCCACTAATGCAATCTCTCTGAACATCTCGTGAAGTTCTTGTTCGAACATGTGCTTGGGTACTTGACCCACGAACAATTTAACGCCCTCTTCTTCCGACATTGTCACCGCAATCTTAAATTCTGTAGATTGCGAAGGTTGCATTCTCCTCCCTTTTCTGGGTATCTATTTCTTTGCCGAGTTGCTGTAAGAGAAGTGAACGACGACGACGATGATGATCCCTTGTTTTCTTCGGAGACCTCGCTGGTAACGAAGGAAAAATAAATAAGAAATAATAATAGAAAACAAGTTAATGCAAGTTGTAGTATTATTATTCTAGTTCATCGAAATGCTTATTTTATGCCACCAAAGGTGTATTTTATTTACTGATTTGCCACGATTGTACTGTCAATTGCCAGGTTGGATTAAAATAAAGCCAGACTTTAACGGTAACGAACCTTTATATTAAGAATTAAGAAATACCAAATTGAAATTTTAAGTTTTAAAACAAAATAAGGAAAGCGCAAATATCGGCCCAGAATAGTTTCATTGATTGCGACGAATCTGCTAAATATAAACGACTAAACGGTTATTGGATGAAATTGGGAACTATATAAAAGAGTAACTAGTTGTTGGGAATGGTGGTGGGCCCCGCGATAGTCAGTGGGCCCCGCAGCGGAACAGGTCTCGATTTGGCTCGGTACGACGATCGGGAGAAGTGGGACCCACGGGGTAAATTTGGTGGGGCCCGCACAGTAACTACCACGGTAAAAATAAAAATTACCGTAATGTAAGAAAGAACAGCAGAAGTTTAACTTGGAAAACCCTCTGTTAACGAAGAGGGAAAAACCCCGGCCGAGTTGGCAAAATCTTCACTATAGTAAAAATTACAACCCTCGAATTTTTACTATCTCACTTTTACCACTCGTGTTTACCTCACACCTCTCTGTGGATGTGGAACCCTATCAGTTTCTACCTGAGCTGATAACCTCACAATTCACTCGAACTACTTCTCTCTATTTAGTAAAACTCGAATGAGCTTGTGATGATAATAACTAAAGAATCCACAGCCTATTTATAGATGTCTTCAGCTCTTCTGGACAGCTCAAAAACGGGTGGCCAGGAATCCGCCGCGTCGCCCTTCAATATAAACCATTCATTAAAATAATAAATTAAAATAATATTTTATTTATTTATTCTCCCCCTCCAGCCTCATTCATTTTTGCGGGGAAGATTTCCTACCGCCTCAGCGATAGCCCATTGCCGGCTTGCCTGGCGCAGAACTCTGTCTTTTCCTTGGGAATCACCTTCGTCAGAATGTCCGCAACATTCTTGTCTGTGTGGATCTTCGCCAGCTTGAACGCTTTCACCTCAATAGCTTGTCTGAGCCAATGATAACGAACGTCGATGTGTTTCGTCCTCGAGCGATACATAGTATTCTTGCTCAAATCCAAAGCACTTTGACTATCGCAAAATATTATGTGCTCCTCCTGCTGAATTCCCAACTCCTGAAGGGATCTCTTCAACCAGGAGCATCTCCTTGCCAGCTTCCGTTTGCCGCAACATACTTTGCTTCAGTAGTTGATAAAGAAACACATTTCTGTAGCCTTGACTGCCATGAGATAGCTCCCCCTGAGAATGTAAATATGTATCCCGACGTTGACTTTCTGCTGTCGAGATCACCAGCCATATCAGCATCCGTATAGCCTGTAAGAAAACAATTACCACTTCCAAACGTTAGGCATAATTTGGTAGTTCCTCTCAGGTACCTCATGATCCACTTCACTGCTTCCCAATGTGACTTCCCGGGATTCGATAGCAATCGACTCACAACGCCAACTGCGTGAGCGATATCTGGCCTCGTACACACCATGGCATACATTAAACTTCCGACTGCCGATGAATATGGAACATATGGGATATCTTCTCCGTCTTCGCTTGTTGATGAACGGGTTTCTTTCGCAACTGAAAGTGCGCAGCAAGTGGTGTGCTAACTGGCTTAGCATCCTTCATATTGAACCTCTCTAGAACTCGTTCAATATAGCGCTCCTGGGATAACCACAATTTCCAGCTTTCCGATCTCGGGTAATCTCCATTCCGAGAATCCGCTTCGCCGAACCCAAATCCTTCATGTCAAACGTCTTTGACAAATCTTTCTTTAGCCTGCTAATCATCTCTGCATCTTGTCCGACAATTAGCATATCATCAACATACAGGAGAAGAACGATAAATTTACCGTTAGAGTATCTTCGGACGTAAACACATGGATCTGCATCTGTTCTCTTGAACCCCTGATGCACCATGAAAGAATCCAAATTTCTTGTACCACTGCCGTGGAGCTTGTTTCAGACCGTACAAGCTTTTCTTCAGCCGGCAGACCATGTCCTCTTTACCTCTAACCTCGAACCCTTCGGGTTGTTCCATATATATCTCCTCATCAAGATCACCATGCAAGAATGCGGTCTTCACGTCGAGTTGCTCCAAGTGAAGATCCATGGTAGCAGCTAGTCCCAGTATGACTCTGATTGAACTCATCTTCACGACAGGTGAAAATATCTCGTCAAAGTCGATCCCCTTCCTCTGAGTGAAACCTTTGACCACTAATCGAGCCTTATATCTAACCAGCTTGCCATCACCCTTCTTCAATTTGTACACCCATTTGTTCTTGAGTGTCTTCTTTCCTTTCGGCAATCGAACTAACTCGTACGTATCATTCTTCTTCAGAGAATCCATCTCCTCTTGCATGAACTTTGTCCAACAATCTTTGTCCATACAAGATTGTACTTCCTGGAAGCTCTCTGGCTCCCCCTCGTCAGTAATCAAAATATAATCAGAACTCGGATACCTCGTAGATGGTTGGCGTTCCCTAGTTGACCTTCTCAGATGAGGTTCAACTGCTTCTTGCACATCTGAAGGCTCCCCCTGCTCAATACCTTCATTGTGTTCATCTACGACATGTTCATCATCATGAACGACTGGCTCTTCTGGTTCAGGTTCTGATTGTTTCATTCCTTCCTCCGTGGCACCGTCATATGGAATGCTAACTGGTGTATAATCGTCTACACCGCCACCTGTGGATTTTATCACATCCACATCTGAGTCTCCCATGATCTCGTGCTCATGGAATACTACATCGCGACTTCGAACAGTCTTCTTCTTCTTTGGATCCCAAAGTCTGTAGCGAATTCCTCGCCTCCGTACCCAACAAAGATGCAAGAATTTGATTTATCATCGAGCTTTGATCTTTGTTCCTTAGGCACATGCATGAACGCATTGCAGCCAAACACTCTCAAATGCGAATATGAGATGTCTCTACCGGTCCACACCTTCTCTAGAATGTCGAAGTCCAACGCCGATGAAGGTAGTCGGTTGATAAGATAGACTGCAGTGTTGACAGCTTCTCCCCAAAATGACTTAGATAGATTAGCCATTTTGAGCATCGCTCGGACTCTCTCCATGATGGTTCGATTCATTCTCTCTGCGACACCATTCTGCTGAGGAGTGCAGGAACTGTCTTCTCATGCCTAATTCCCTGTTTCGTGGAATAATATCTGAACTCCCGGAGATGTATTCACCACTATTATCTGTGCGTAGACACTTTAGCGGCATTCCCGTTTCTCTTTCCACCATCGCATGGAACTTCTTAAAATAATAGAACACATGGTCCTTCGTCCGCAACAGATATACCCAGGTCTTGCGAGATGCATCATCAATGAAGGTCAGAAAATATTTACTGCCTCCCAGAGATTCGACTTCCATGGGTCCGCATACGTCAGAGTGTACCAACTCCAACTTCTTCATTCGCACTGGTTGAGTTCTTCGCGAATGAAACTCTATGTTGCTTCCCAAATAAACAATAATCGCAGGGGTTCAGCGCTTTCTCCTTGGCTACTGGTATGAGGGACTTTTTAGCCAAGACATTCAACCCCTTCTCTCCTACGTGCGCCAGCCGTCTGTGCCACAAATTTGGAGAAGCATCATCTTCAACTGCGTTCAGTTGGTTAGCACATATCGTTCCGTGCATCTTGTATAGCGAGCAGCATAGCTTTCCTCTCGCTACCACCAACGATCCCTTGGTGAGTTTCCAGTTGCTATTTGCCATCTCGTTATAGTATCCTTCGTTGTCCAGTACTTTCACAGAAATCAGGTTGAGACGCAGGTCTGGAATGTGTCGCACATCTTTCAGCCGTAATGTGCACCCTACGCTCGTCTGGATACAGATATCACCGATCCCCACTATTTTAGAAACACTTTGGTTACCCATCTTGGTAGTGCCAATGTTTCCCGCCTTATACGTAGAGAAGTATTCACGTCTTGGAACACAATGGTAGGAGGCACCAGAGTCCACTACCCATTCGGTGCTTGCATCCGCAACATGACAGCAATATGCTTCATTCACCAGAGTAACCTCTCCACCCTCGTTGGAGGCGATTGCAGACGTGTTCTTGTCATCATCTTGTTTCTGTTTTCTGTTAAGAAGTCTACAGTTTCTTTGCAAGTGACCACTTTTCCACAATGGTAGCACTTCCTCATCTCCCTGGACTTGGATCTATCTTTTGACTTGTCGAATCCTTTTGGTCCTCTACTCTTGCTCCGACCCCTATTCTCCATAACAAGGGCCTGATTTCCCGTACTGGTACTGGCAGCATCCTTCCGTCTTCATTGTAGAGTCTGTTTTTCACCATCTCCATCGTTACTTTACCACTTGGTGCGGAGTTAGTGAGTGATACCACCAACGTATCCCAGCTATCAGGTAGAGATCCCAATAGTAGACATGCTTGCAGCTCATCATCAAGGACTAGACCGGCACTTGTGAGTTGAGTTACCAGCCCTTCAAAGTCATTCAGATGTTCAGCAACTGATCGTCCCTCGTTCAGCTTCACATTCATGAGTTTTTGCATCATGAATACCTTGCTCAGCGCATTTGTCACCTCGTACATACCCCAATTTTGTCCAGAGTTTGTAGGGTCTGTCTCAATTCGGACGTGGTTGTAGAGGCTTATGTCCACCCATTGGCGGATCACACCTAGCGTCTTCCTTTGCAATTTCTTCCATAGATCAGCATTCCCGCCTTCAGGCATCTTGCCTGCATTTTCGATTGGATCATGGAGGTCTTTGCAATAAAGGTAATCCTCCATCCTTGATTTCCATATGGAGTAATTCGTTACTGTCAGCTTGATCATTCCTCCGTCGTTCTCCATGGCCGTCAAAATCTACCAGCAACCTACTAGTATCTTTCTGATGTGGAAGATCAGTCAAAGCTGCAACCACAGAGCATACACAGAATACTATCAGGCTCTGATACCACTTGTTGGGAATGGTGGTGGGCCCCGCGATAGTCAGTGGGCCCCGCAGCGGAACAGGTCTCGGTTTGGCTCGGTACGACGATCGGGAGAAGTTGGACCCACTGGGTAAATTTGGTGGGGCCCGCACAGTAACTACCACGGTATAAATAAAATTACCGTAAGGTAAGAAAGAACACCAGAATTTTAACGTGGAAAACCCTCTGTTAACGAAGAGGGAAAAACCACGGCCGAGTTGGCAAAATCTTCACTATAGTAAAAATTACAACCCTCGAATTTTTACTATCTCACTTTTACCACTCGTGTTTACCTCACACCTCTCTGTGGATGTGAAACCCTATCAGTTTCTACCTGAACTGATAACCTCACAATTCACTTCGAACTACTTCTCTCTATTTAGTAAAACTCGAATGAGCTTGTGATGATAATACTGAAGAATCCTCAGCCTATTTATAGATGTATTCAGCTCTTCTGGACCGCTCAAAACGGGTGGCTAGGAATCCGCCGCGTCGCCCTTCAATATAAACCATTCATTAAAATAATAAAATATTAAAATAATATTTTATTTATTTTTTTTTTCAACACTGGTGGGCGTCCTCCTTGGTGGCTGGACCAAGACTAGTAACAATGTATTTGATGAAATTGTAACAAAAGTATACGTGAATAAGTTCATTGGGAATATTGTTTAATTGAGATGCATTGTTATAACACAACAAAATAAGATATTGAATAGTATGTATAACTAACACAATTACAACAAGGCATGCATGTATGGGATTGGATGTTAACACAAATTGTTAGGCAAAACTCGTTGGTAAAAAGTTATTCCACTTTACTTGGATAAAACTAGTGGTGAAAACGAGCCCGAACTTGGGCATGCTTGAGTTTGACTTGGTAATTACTGAGTCGAGCTCGAGCCGATCTCGGTCAAATCGAATTCGAGTCGAGTGTTGACCGAGCCAAGCTGCTCGCGAGCTATGAATGAACACACTCATGTCGTATATACCTTTGAGTTTTTGACATTTTACTAATTTAACACTCGATTTGATGTTCGGTCATTCCTCATGCAGTATAATAAGTACTAGTATATTGTGCACACTCTATGTTTGTGGGTGAAAAAAAATTCGATAATACTTAGTGGTTTTTATTTTAATTTTGATTGTAGTATTTAGTGAGAAAAAATAATCATTTTACTAATAATATGAGTGAGAAAGCAGTTACATTGCTAAAGAATAGACAGTTTCATTGATAAAGAACGTGATCTATTTGTCTTTTAATTAATACTTGTTTAATCAGAAAATTCACACACCATATTTGGTTTGTATTTTTTTTATTAATTATTAATTGTAGATAAAATTTGATTGGTTGGAATTGTCACACTAAATTGAAATTGGGCAGTTTCTATGAGGGCAAGGGGCTTAATAAAATAGAAAGATTTTATTCAGTTAAGATCAAATGATTTATTTGATAATGGTGAAAATCAAAATCAATAATTTTTCTGTTTATTTATGTCATATGAGATATGAAATATCTATACTCTCATGGGGTGTTTGTTTCTGGTGATCCAACATCACGGTGATGCTCACATCACCGTAATGTAAGTATCACCGTGATGTGGATCGATGTGATATATCACCGCTGTGTTTGTTTTGGGGTGATATTTCATTTGCATATCAAGGTGATATTGGAATATTATATTTGATTAATCACGGTGATCTGCGGCGTGATGTTGCATAAATGACATATTTAACCCTACGTATATCATATAAGTAATGTGAATTAATATGTTTATGCTGAGATGATATTTTACGTAATAATGATCAATATTTTAGTATCGAGTTTAAATTTTTTTAAGCATTAATTAAGTATTATATAATTATCAATATTATTTATATTTAATTATTACATATATGTTTTTAAGGTTTAAAATAGTTAGTTATATAATTTAAAATATGAATAAGGTTATATAAGGAATATGTTAAAATATCATGGATAATATTGTCCAAATAAAAATTCCAAATATCACCTCATTACCTTATTGTTGGATCACCTAGCTTTTGAAGGGTGATCCAGAAGTTGAAAAATCACCTCAATTTGATTACCTAGGTGATACTTCATTACGGTGATGACTCATCACCTACGAAAAACAAACACAGTAGGAGGTGATGTGAAGATCACGGTGATGTTTTGGAGGATCACCCCAAAACAAACACCCCCTTATATCAATTGTGAGGATGGGTTAAAAACTGTTTTTGGTGTATCTATTAACCAATCATAATTTGACAAGTGTTATGTCTTTTATTTATTACAAAATTAATTAATAAAATTAGTAAATCAAACTAAATCAAGCATAACCACCCACTATCATTTGTCCTTCTATTTGTAGTATTATTATTTCGTAATAAATATACCTAATATTATTTAGAACACACATATGGGTGTGCAAAACTACTAGTATAACTTAATCGAGCTTCGAGCCGAGTCGAGAACATCACCTAGCTTGAGTTTGGCTTGATTATTAACTTTATCAACTATAATGCAATATATTCAGTAACAACTTTATCAATTATAATGCTAATACTAATACAACGAATAAATCAGAGGAAAATAAGTAAATGATGCGTTAAGACATATTTAACCATAACATATGCCAAATCAACGAAAAATACTTGAATCATGCGATAACAAATTTCGAAATACTAATAACAATTTTGCGCTGAAGAAAAACACTTACTTTCATTGGAATAACAAAGAGTCTTAATTGAGTACTACACGTTGCGGAAGAGAATACCAATACTGATACAACCAATAACAAATTTGCCAGTTTTGCCATAAGACGTTTAACCGTAACATATACCAAATCGACGAAAAATAGATGGATGATGCGATAACAAGTTTCGGAACAAAAATAATAGTTGTAAGCTAGAAAAAAACACTTTCTTTCATTTTGATAACAAAGTCTTGTATAGAGTACTATAAGCTGTATATTGAGTAACAAAGGTTTTTCATCGAGAATACCAGGACTAATACAACGAATAACAAATTTCCAGTTTTGCGATAAGACATTTAACCCTAACATTGCCAAATCGACGAAAAAATACCTAAATAATGCGATAACAAGTTTCGAAACAAAAATAACACTTTTAAGCTGAATAAAAACACTTTTGTTCATTTTGATACCAAAAAGTCTTATTTTGAGTACTACAAGCTGTATATTTATAACAGGTGTGTCCTCGAGAATCCCATTACTAACACAACGAATACAATTTGCCTTTTGTGATAACACATTTAACCCTAGCCAAAGCCGACGAAAAATGCCTGAATGATGTGATAACAAGTTTCGAAACAGAAATAACACTTTTAAGCTAAATACCTTCTTTCATTTTGATAACTAAGTGTCTTATATTGAGTACTACAAGCTGTATATTTAGTAACAAGTGTGTCATCGAGATACCAGTACTAACACATCATGTCGCAGAAAATATTTCCCGTATGCAGAAAATAAATATCGGCCCAATCTCGACGTTACTAACAGCACAAAGTTATATCGGCTTCAATTTTTCATGGGTCATCATAATCAAAGAGAATTTTCGAAGTTCATAAAGCACGAATGCTTCAAAAACAATTCGGAAATTTGTTTAATACGATGAAATTTCGACTTTAATGACCGAAAAATGTAAATTCGACACAATTTCATCATGGGCCTTAGTTATCGACGATAATTATTGATATTAATTTTGGAATAACGAAGAATCTGATGAGATTTAAGCGGTAATCATTTGCTAATTAAAATTGTTACTGGATAATACTTCATGCTTTCTGGTAACAGTTAATGGAACAATAATATCATAGTCTTGAAGTTATATTAAATGTTTCCGCAAAAAGAACATATAATGAGAAATAATAATGACTCGTCATCAGTAAATAACACATGAGTAACAATTCACGCATTCTGGGTAACACATCATTACGAATATTCTAGACGGTTCTATATTATCAGAGATATTAACAGTACAAACTTAATATTACCACATTGCCTGCAAATAATTCTGATAAAAAATAACAATATAAACAATACATTCATAGAAATAGATTATATGATGAAGCTAAATCACAAAATTTTATTTTGCGAATGTTGATATCAATATATGAAAGTTGAGTTAAAAAATCATGTAAACATATAGCCCTTCCTTCACAACATATAATAGTATCTCTTTTAATGAGACATAATAGTTATGGATTCCATCACAAACGTATTCAAAGTTCAAAATTAAAGCACGAACAAAATTTAATGGACCATAAACTCAAAATTTGAGACCCCAAACCCTAAACAATTGAAAAGAATTGGAATTGTGAGCGAATTAAAGAAATCAGTAGTGCGTTACGAAGAACCTACTGCCAGTACCAGATTGTCCGCATGTAATACTACATGTTCGCTAAAAAATAACAATACAAACCTACAGAATAATACTTTTTACAGATAATGATACCACATAATAGGTTTCCAGTACCTTATTACTAATTCGATTAATTTCGTTCATAAATGCACATTGTTAAGATTAACATCTTGTAAAAGTATGATTTGATGCATTTATCACACAAAATTCCTTTAAAATTCACATTGTTCGATGGCGGTGGATGATAGAGAATGTTGAGGTCAATAGTTATGTAAACATATAAGACTTCATAGCAAAACATAGACTATTATCTTGTTCATTGAAACATAACATATGAATTTCAGCACGAACACCATCAAAATTCAAAATTAAACCACAACTATCATTTATATTTCGTAAATCATGAAACCTTAAGGTTAACACTGAAACTTAAACCTTAATCTCCATAAACACATAACCCTAAACCTTGATGCGACAACTACAGCAATTTGTAACACAAACCACTTTAGTAACATATGTACTAGTGGATAACAATTAAATAGTTATTAGTAACACATTTGCACTGATTTAGCAATCCCGTCCAAAATTCCAATCGTGGCATACCGCCCAATTAACCCAATCAATCCACAAATCCCGCCCGAAATTTAGCAAGTATAGTAAATCCATCCAAATCCATCCAAAACCAATATCCCCGCCCAAAATTTATCAAACAGTTCTGCTAAAGAATATACCATATCAATACTTATGAAAAACAAAAGCAGATCATAATATACCACTTCAGATATTCCAAGTAACGCTATGATTTCATGTAGTAACAGTTCTATGCCTAATTACCAAAACAGGTCTGCTAAAAAAATACCATATCAGTACTTATGAAAAACAGAAGGACATAATATACCACTTCAGATATACAAGGATAATGCTTCAATTTCAGGTAGTAACAGTTCAATGCAAAAAATTAACGAAACAGGTATGTTAAAAAATACCACATCAATACTTACGAACACAAAAGTACATCATAATATACAATTTTAGACAATCCAAGTAACGCTTCTGTTTCATGTAGTAACAGTTTGATGCCAAAATTTTTATCGAAACTGGTCTGTTAAACAAAATCCCCCATCAATACTTATGAAAAACAAAATTAGGTACCAATTAAAATCGACGAAGAAGTCTTATGAGTTACCCATTGTATCATGTCCCACTTTGTTCTTAGGTACATATGCTGGACAAAAAATACCACATTTATACTTTTTATAAACAAAACGAAGTCGCAAGATACCACTTTGTCGAACATAGATATCGTTTATGAGTAATTAAATAATGTTAATTGATACATTTATAACGTTAAGGCGAAACGTAGTAACGATAATGCACGAAATAGTAACACGTATTCCAGATGAATCGATGCCTACCATACGACCTGCTTCACGCAACGTACGTTTTAGAAGTGATGAGGTGACGATTGTTTCAAAATTCACAGATCCTATGAAAGGCCAAAACTATGGGTACCTTGAATACAAACAGGTTAACTGCAATTGCTGCGAAAATCTACTTCAATTTGGCCAGATTTTTCTCGAATTTGAACCCATATAAAAATTCATTACAATTCTTACACGTACTTCTTTAATACTAGAATAAATCCTACGTGACACATTGAAATTGATTGGTTGATGGGGCAGTCGATTGTGCTCGATTCATTATGAAAAATGAATTTTGCTTATCCGAAGAAATGAATATAAATTTGTTGAAAACATTTTACTATCGATAGGTAACATGTTATTAGTTTAAAGTAACGCTTATGGTTTTTACGGTAACAAGTCGTCGTATTTTTGTAACATAAAACTAGCGTCGAATACCACTTCGGAGAACAGTTTATTAAGGGTATTTTAGTCAAAACATAGTTTGAGTCTTTACCTTTAAATATTTCAAAAAAAAGGTCCTTAAAACTAAATAAAATTCTGACACGGCCCGATCATTGATTTTAAAAAGGGGCAATTACGGATCAGGCCCTAGAAAAGTTTTAATTTAGTGATCAGGCCCTGTCAGAATAATCTTTAGTTTAAAGGACCAGTTTTTTAAAAAATTCAAAGGTAAAGGCCCAAACTATATTTTTACTAAAATACCCTTCGTAAAGGGTTCTCTGAAGTGGTATTCGACGCGATATTTATGTTACATAGATCTGACGACTTGATACCGTAATAACCAAACACGTTACTTTAAACTGATAAAATGTTACTTCCCGATAGTAAACTGTTTTTTTTATGCATTTTATATATATTCGGCTAATCGAAACCCAGTTTTCGCAGAATCGAGCACAATCGACTACCCCATCAACCAATCAATTTCAACGTGTTCACGTAGGATTTATCTGATATTGCTGAAGTACTATGTATGAATTTTGATGAATTTTTATACGGTTTGAAATTCGAGAAAAAACGGGTCAAATCGAACTATATTTTCGTAGCAATTGCAGCTAATCTTTGTGTATTCGAGGTACCCATCGTTTGGGCATTTCATAGGCTTTGTCAATTTTGAACAATCGTCAGCTCATCAATTTTGAAACCTACGTTGTGTGAAAGTGGTCGTATGGAAGGCATAGATTCATCTGGAATAAGTATTACTATTTTATGCATTCTTGTTACTGATTTATGTTTTCGTGTTATAAACGTACGAACAAAGTGTATCATGATACAAAAGGTAACTTATAATCGATTTGGTCATTTTTGGTATATTATGACCTAATTTTATTTCTCAAAAGTATTGTTGTGGTATTTTGCTTAACAGACCTGTTTCGATAATTTTTGGCACAGAACTGTTACTTCATGAAATAGAAATGTTACTTGGATTTTCTAAGATGGTATATTATGATGTATTTTTGTTTAAGCATCGATGTGTTATTTTATTTTTCTTAGCAGACCTGTTACGATAATTTGGGGTTCTTAATTGTTACTACCTCAAAAGTTACTTGGAATATCCGAAGTGGTATATTCTGATCTCCATTTGTTTTTCATAAGTATTGATATGGTATTTTATTAGCAGGCTGTTTCGATAATTTGGCATGGAACTGTTACTATATGAAATCGAACCGTTACTTTTTTTTATCTGAAGTGTTATACTACGGCCTACTTTGTTTTCATATGTATTGATGTGGTATGATTTGTAGCAGACCTGTTTTGATTTTTATTTGACGTGGAACTGTTACTAAATAAAATAGAAGTGTTGCTTGTTCTAACGAAAGTGTTACTAAAAGTACATGAGTTGTTACTAAATAAACAATAAACATTACTGTGGATTTGGGGGATTGGGGATTTGGGCGAATTGGGGATTTACGATACATGGTAAATTTTGGGCGGGATTTGTGGATTTGGGCGGGATTTGGGGATTTGGGCTGGATTTGGGATTTTGACAATATGGTATCGGGCCGTGTTACTAAAAACTATTTAACTGTTATCGGTTACTTAAATTATGTTACTGAACGTTGTTTATGTGTTACAAATTGCTGCCGTTATCGTACTGGGGTTTAGGGTTATGTGTTTATGGAGATTGGTGGCATTCGCAACAATAAACCCAAGCTGTAAACATGTTAATGCTCCAAAAGATATGGGTTTTAAACGGATTTACGATACATGATAAATTTTGGGCGGGATTTGTGGATTTGAGCGGGATTTGGGGATTTTGGCAATATGGTATCGAGCCGTGTTACTAAAAACTATTTAACTGTTACCGGTTACTTAAATTATATTACTGAACGTTGTTTATGTGTTACAATTGTTGGCTCGTTTCACTATCATCCACCTTCATCGAACAATGTGGCTTTTAAAGGAATTTGGTGTGATAAATGGATCAAATCATACATTTACAAGTTGTTAATCTTGTAAATCTCGATCAATGTACATTTATGAACGAAATTAATCGAATTAGTAATGTGGTACTGGAAACCTATTATGTTGTATCATAATCTGTAAACACGTTATTCGCTAGGTTTGCATTGTTATTTTGTAGCAAACATATAGTATTACATGCGGGCAATCTGGTACTGGTGACGATAACGAACCATCCTGTTAAAATTCCTTAACAAATAACTTCGAGAATGTATCAAATACAGATTTACGACATATAAAATGATATTTGTGGTTTAATTTTAAACTTTGAATACGTTTGTGATAAAATTCGTAATGTTATGTCTCATTAAAAGAGATACTAGTGTATGTTGTGAAGGAATAGCTATATTTATACATGATATTTTATCTCAACTTTCACATATTGATATCAACATTCGCAAAACGTGTCTTTTAAAGAAATTTTGTGATTTAGCTTCATCATATCATCTATTTCTATGAATGTCAATCTTATATAACCTAACGAAATGAATTTATGAACGAAATTTAATCAAAATAGTAATGTGTCATTGATTAGCTATTCTGTGGTACTTGTAGCTACAAATTTGTTATAAATCTTGCGTATATTGTTATTTTTTATCAGATATGTGGTATTATTTGCAGGCAATGTGTTATTGTACTGTTAATATCTCTGACATTCTAGAAACTCCTAGAATGTTCTTAACGAAATGTTACCCAAAATGCGTGAATTGTTACTCAGAATAAAGAAAATGTTACCAACCAACTTTTTATTGGCAAACGTGTTATTTACGGGTAACGAGTCGTTATTAATTTCTCATTATATGTTACGTTTGCGGATATATTTGTTATGAATATCTAGACATATGGTATTATTTTTCCACGAATTGTTACCCAGAAAGCATGAAGTGTTATTCAGTGACCATTTTAATTAGCAAACGTTTACCACTTAGATCTCATCAAAATTCTTCATTATTCCATGATTAACATCAATAATTGTCGTCGGTAACTAAGGCCCATGATGAAATTGTGTCGAATTTACATTCTTCGGTCATTAAACTCGAGATTTCACCGTATTAAACGTATGTTTGGAGCATTCGTGCTTTACGAATCTCGAAAATTCTCTTTAATTATGAAGACCCATGAAAAATCGAAGCCAACACAACGTTTGCTGTTAGTAACGTCGAGATTGGATCGAATTTCAAACATGAATTTTTCAGCTTATTAAACGTATGTTTTTTCAGCTTAAAACCATTATTTTGGGGCACTAAACATGTGTTATTTACGGTGACGGGTCGTTATTATTTCTCACTATATGTTCGTTTTGGCGAAATATTTGTTATAAACATCAAGACATATGGTATTATTGTTCAAGAATTGTTACCCAGAAAGCATGAAGTGTTATTCAGTAACCATTTTAATTAGCAAACGTCCGCTTAGATCTCATCAAAATTCTTCATTATTCCATGATTAACATCAATAATTATTGTCGAACTAAGGCCCATGATGAAATTGTGTCGAATTTACATTATCTGGTCATTAAAGTCGAGATTTCACCGTATTAAATGAAATTTCCGAATTGTGTTTGAAGCTTTTGTGCTTTATGAACTTCGAAAATTCTCTTTGAGTATGAAGATCCATTAAAAATTGAAGCCGGTACAACTTTGTGCTGTTAGTAACGTCGAGATTGGATCAAATTTGGAACATGAATTTCTTCTTTCGATCGATTGAGTGTAAGGAATGTGTTATTGCAGGCAGCGGTATTATTTTTGAATGATATGTTACTTTTGCAACATGATTTGTTATTATTAAAAGAAACGTGGTATTCTCTGCTATACGGAAAACATTTATTTTCTCACAATTAACGTCACTAATATCTGAAATTTATCAACACTTATGATCAAATTAACGATAATTTCACCTTATATCATCACAATCGTGGAGATATCTTCGGGTCTTATATCATCACATTTATATTCAAGTATTTTTTTTCGTCGATTTGGCATATGTCGAGTTAAATATGCATCATTTAGGTATTTTCGTCTGATTTATTCGTTTATTAGTATTGGTATTATAATTGATAAAGTTATTACAAAATATATGCGATATTGTACTCAATACAGACAATTTGTTATCCAAATGAATGGAAGTGTTTTTTTTAAGCCCAAAACTGTTATAATTATCTCGACAGCTGTAACGGATCATTTAGGTATCCTGTGGTAAATTTCGCATATGTCAGGGATGTTTATGTCTTTTTGCAGCCTTTAGGTAGTTTTCACTGAACTTTTCGAAAACTAGGTCCTTTAGCCTAAATCAAATTCAAGTGGGGCCTGAACCTAAACTTAAATATGCTATTGGGCCTGAACTTTAATTAACCCTTTTAAAAATGACCAGATCTGAATTGAAATTGTCCCTTATAAATAATTCGTAATTGACTTCGGAAAGCAGTTGTCGAAAGATTCCTTCATAATAAAAACTAAAGGGCATAACGGTAAATACGCCTATGTGTGAGGATGACTACCTACTCTGCCAGCCTGTGTCCCGCCAAGCATCGTCCATGAGAAAAAAGTTTCACAATCAACAGCAAATTACAGAATGTCCCCATTTTCCTATTACATGCCTTTTTGTTTCATGGTAGAAATGATATTATAATTACAACCACACTAAATGGTCCCCAAAAAAAGACAAAAAAACGAAAAAGCTCAAAAATTGAAAGAAGAAAATAACTACAATGGGCAGAACATATGGCCCTACTATGGATTCAATAAAAAATATATGAAGGTTCAGAGAAGCATTAATATTCCTTCAAAAAACTAGCCAATTTTGGTAGCTTATAGTAACTTACTACAGTGCCTTCAATCCTGAGAATTCTCTCAGCTTCTCACAGAGAATCAATGTGATCATCGTTTGGGTCCCAACCTAGCGAAAATGGCGAAGCCCCTGTAAGTTTTTTCAGACACAAATGTAAAATAGGGTGTTTTTGTTTTACGAGCAGAAATTCGAGCAACAATTTCGTCAAATTATATAGAAATTCTTACCCTTTGTAGAGACCCCTTGGACCTTCTGTTTTCAAGACCTGTTGAAATCATACATACCAAATGGGAAGCTTAATTCTGTTTCCACGACGAATCTATGGTATATAGAGTATTCGGGTGAAATGGAGGTGGCAAAACTTTGTACTACTCATATTAGGGCGAACATAAGTCCGTAAAGAAACACTAACAACCTGGTATGCGCAATGGAAGCCGTTTTTGTAGCTGCCTTCTTTAATAGATTGTCGTTTGCAACATAAGCCTTGTTTTAACCACGTCGATAGGTGCGGTCATGATGGTGCTCACTGTACCAGCTATGGTGCTCGCCCTTCAAACACAAAGAAAAATGACAATAAGGCAAAGAAACTAAGACATGGAAAGTGGAACATCTTATGCTAAGAACACTAAAGCTGAAAAGGAAAGAAGGGAAAGAAAGATTGCATACGCTAGATGCAGATAAAATCCTTCTCGAAGAGAGGTCCATCTTGTCAAGGCCTAGAATACGTTTTAGCAGGACAAAAGGAAACAAAATGTATTTGATTATAAAGATCGCAAAACTAAAAAAAAAAAAACAAAACATTTAGAGCTTTAACCTGTTTAGATTCATCGTATGTTGCAAGCTGTGATGCAGTCAAAGCAGCAGCTCTAGCCATCGCTGGGCCAACACCTTTCCAGAGAGCGACAACGCCCTCTTCTGAGGTGATTTTCTGCAGCTCCTTGATTGGCCCACTTCTAAGTTTCGTATTCATTTGCAGCCGTACCTGAGAAGGGAGATATTATATGTAAAATGGAAGAATGACAAATTTGAAACTTAAAAAAAATGCATAACTTGTTACATCATCGTACCTTAATGACTTCCACTGGATTGGACAAGGCGGTTGCGAAAGCACCCGAGAATGCCCCAGATCCAATCTTCACCAAGACATTGGTGGACTCAAACGCCAATTCACACACATATTTGAGGGTTCGTATAAGCCTAAACGGAGACCTCCGTAAAGAACTGACCTCATTAATGCTGGTGTAAAACCAAGATATAACGACCTCAAGCCTTCATTTTTCACTAATTTCATAGAAAGTCTACCCTGTTATATAACCAATAGGAAAAATAATTGAAAACAAATTTTTATTGCCAAACATGGGACTCGTATTAATTCAAGAAAGGCGTCTTAAAATCTCAATACACACCATGCCAGTCAAGGGACCTCTCTGGCCGATAAGTTGCATTTGAAGCCTCACCTTGAGTACATCTGCATAAGGTTATAGCCTCGAAATCAAGTTAAGTTTTTTAAGTAAAGTCCCACCACAACAAAGCTAACATCAATCAGCCTTGACTACCATGTACTGATAAAAAAGAAGGAATCTCAAGAACACAAGCAAACATGGCAATTTCAGGATTCAAGAAGGTACTGACAATGTAGATTCAGCAAAAAAGAGGATTGAATGCACAAACGTTACTTCTCTCATTTTCCTAATAGAATAATTAAATGAAAACATCAATAATAATCGTGTAAATAAACAATCGCCCAGCAAAATTGAGACGCAAACTGGGAAATAGTATCTAAAAAAGAACCTAAAGGATGAGTGATCCCAGTGGCCGCAGCAACGGATATCCCTCTCGTACCGAAATGGTATAACACGTCCGATGCAGAAACTCCCCATTTTGATTTGCTCAACCCTAAAATGAGAACACGGCATCAAAATCTAACGCATTGAGGAAAACAATAACAGGCGATACGAGCTGGGCCAACTCTTCTAGGTCAATACATTACATATATATACATCTGCAGAATGAGCATTTGATCATCTTCCGCAGATAGACAAAATACATCAAAGCTACATTAAGATAGAGATCAAAACAGATGAGGAAGCGTTACGTGAGGAGTCGCCGGCCATCTACGAATCAAACAAGGCGGCGTGCGCAGATGTTTTCGGCGCTTTGCTTCCCTTCTTTTTTCTTCGGTTAAAATTAAAAACTGGCCAATTGAGAAACATATCGTCCTCCAACGAAAACTAAAATGTTTGGGAATCTCTCACCTTTCTGGGATATTTGATAATAAAGGGATTGAGATATAAAAGAATTAAAGAGGAGGGAGTGGAATGAAAATGACTAAAATATTCTTAATGAAAAATCGGAAACATCTACTAGTAACGGGGAACACCCTACGCGTGTACAACGATATAATTAAAAATTAAATTAACAAAATATAATAAACACAAATTACTTTCCCAAAAGTAAAAATTATTTTGGCATTGCATATCTACAAACGTCACAAATAAAATATAATATATTATTTTGTATTTTATCCGTATATTTTTAAATTGTAATAGTGTATCTTAAGTACACTAAACGAAGGAATTTCAATTTCATGTTTCACCTCCAAAGATTCTTAGGCAGGAACCAAGTAAGCAAGTGACGAAACTCCATTATTTCACATGGTTTTCGTCCTATTCCACCAACACATTAAAAAAAAGAAAAACAAAACAGAAGTACCAAATGAGCCCATTCAAGGGTTTTTTAGAGTTAAATACCTATTTGAGGTTTAAACTTAGGGATCAGTCCCTACCAGTATTCTTTTATGATTAGATACTGCCATTGGGCAAAAAATTTATTTCAACTCCATGGTCGGCAAATTACCATACTACCATTTATCTTAAATAAACTGATATTAAAAAGATAAAGTGAGTATTGGAAAAAAAAAAAAGATAAAGTGAGTCTACTACGTTGCAAAGGAACCACATTGAAGAAAAACATTTCTCAAAGAAGACGAACTCATTCTTTACCATTAATTGGTTGTTGGCTCTATTCGCTTCTTAGTCATCTATTCTGACCAAGAAAGGCTGCCTCCAAGACTCCAACCACCGAATTGTGGGAGCCGCGTTAAGGTTTTTGTTCATTTGTCATTCGAGTTGTATTTATGTGGCCATTTTAGAAGGAATTGAACTAAACGGCGTGCAGGAGTTGAGTACAAGCAAGCATACTTCAACGGGTTAAGGTCCTCATGGAATGGAAGTCCGAAAAAGAGAAAGATGTCCCGTGAGAGTATGGTAAGTCCCGAAGCTTGAGGTGCATAAGTCTCCGTGAAGCTCGATTTGTGGTCATTGTCGAGATAAAAATTTTACAGCTGGTTTCTTTCACGTCATTGTTCTTGCCGAGCTTGAAAAATCTATGTAATCCGAAGTTGTAAAACAACTCTGATAAAGTGGAAGATGTCATTAAAGATCGATTCTGTAATTTTTTTTAAAGATTGATGCGGATTTTGGAAGAATATTAACAAGAGACGTATTAAGTCTTGTAAATGTGAAACGATGTTTTGTTTCAGATTTTGCGTTTTTGTCAAATAACTTGCTTGGTGCCAGTTACGGCTGTCAAAATACCTGCAAATTGTGCCGAATTATATATCGCTAAAATTGTAGAGTTCACTAAGACATCTTGCATAATAAAGACATTGATCATCAACAATACCAAAAGAGGTGTTTCCCACATCTTCTTTGCGTACTAAGTCTGATACTTGAATTCGATACTAAAATACTCAAAATCAGGCCAAAATATTTAATTTTAGACCCAAAATACTAGTATTTATGCGGAAAATACCTGAAAATTGTGCCGAATTATGACTAAAATTGTAGTTTCAATAAGACATCTTTCATAATAAGGACATTGATCATCATCAAAATCAAAAGAGGTGTTTTCCCCATCTTCTTTATCTTACTAAGTTGGATACTTGAATTTGATACTAAAATACTCAAAATGATGTCACATACTTAATTTCAAACCCAAAATACTAGTATTTAAGCGGAAATACCTGCAAATTTGCCAAATTATATATGACTAAATTTGTAGATTTCAGTAAGACATCTTGCATAATACGGACATTGATAATCACCAATACAAAAAAGAGGTGTTTTCCCCTATCGTCTTTATCGTACTAAGTTGGATACTTGAATTTGCTACTAAAATACTCAAAATTAGGCAATAAATACTAAATACTCAAACTCATTTTATAGTGCTTGTGATGATAAATCTACTTAATATGCAAGATGGTTGAGTAAAAACTACAATTTTAGTCCTAGATGATTCAACTCACGTCACATGTATTTTCTGCTTAAAATGAGTATATTTTACATGAAATTAAATACTTTTGTTTTGATTTGGTATTTCTCCATCGAATTCAGGTACTCGACTTGGTACGGAGGAGAAGATGCCAACAACCTCATTTTATTGTGTTTGATAAATGTACTTAATACGAATGTGAAGTGTAATCAAACATCTTATATATCATGGACATCGATCATCACCCATGCAGAACGTAGTTTGATCGCAACACCACCTTCATATTACATAAAGTACTTGAATTTAACCATAATATACCTAAATCATAACTAAAGTATGTAATGCCACAAAATACTAATATTTATAGAGAAAATTCATGCGAATTTGGGAAGCATCGTCGAAGACGAACAAGGGAAAAATCATGAATAAGTTCAAGAATAGCAATTGAAATACAATCCATATAATTTCAATTTCATGTCATCGAACGATTCTAAGCCTAATTATCGGACAAACTCCACACAATGAGTACACTGGAGATCGATAAATCAGGCAAGAAACAGCAGTTTACGACTATACTCTAGTTGATCTCACCGCATATTTAGAGAAAAAAACCTCAAAATATACTACAATGCGATGCATAGATTACCGACGCTTGTTAAAAAAAAATATCTTACAACTCTCTCAGTCTCGCTTGATATTGAACTACGATGTTGAGCCTCAGAAAAGGTAGTAAATATGGAAATTGATTGTTAGTATTGAGAAATATGGTGTTTGATCACAGCTGTGCAAAGACAATTCGAATTACTTATTCTAAGTAGAATATTATTAGAATTACTTATTCTACTTAGAATACGTTTAGAATAAGTTAAGTTAGTATCTTTATGGGCCAGTTAGCTAATGGGCTAGGTATTAAGGCCCAGTTACTCTTGTATAAATAGAATACCCGCGTATTCAAAAATGTAACTTTTCAATTAAATGAATGAATGAATGAAACATAATTTCTCCTTCTTTCGATAGCTAAAACAAGATCAAGATTCAAGCTCAAGCTAGATCTCTTCAATTAGTGCTTCTGACAAGGGCCGCAACGTTCTTGACCAAAGCAAAAGCATAACCAATGTTCAAACGAGCATCTAGGCGTTTAAGGTAGTTGGTTGATTTTCTTAATTTCCCTTGCTGATATGTGTAGCAACTCTGAGCCGTGGCGGAGCAGTAGGAGCAGAGCGATGACATTGAAGGATTTTGCATTCTTGAGTGATTATTCTCTCTGAAACCATCGATTGTACTCTCAATTCCACGGACGGCTTTTGACACATTGAGAAAGGGTAATCTTGTAATTTGTCATGTGAGGGAGTTAAAACAAAATTTGCCTAATGTCAGTACCCATCTACAAAGTAAAAGCTGCAGTGACTGAATCTTAAGAATAAACTTTCGTTAGGTATTTATTTTTTCTAAATGCCCATTAAATAAACATATTAATCACGTTATCCATATATTCTTCATAGAGCTAAACAAACACATTGAACAAACATATTATTTCACACATTAATTTGCACTAAAATATTCCTTAAATTGTACCTTTTTTTTTACTTTTTTTTTCCCGATTATCTGTACCCTTACGGAAACAGCTTACGGCGTCTAAAAACTGTCAATTACCCTGTCAAATATTTTTACTATTCTACCCTTAATAGCTAATTTGTTACAATTTTATCATTACTTTTTAAATAACTTAATTAGTACTGTAAAATTTAAAATATAAAATATATGCACATACATTGTATGTACTAAGAGTACTAGTTTCCATAGTAGGGTGGAGTTCTAAAGATAGTGAAAAAATGAAGGGTTGAAGGTCGTTGTATCTTTGTTCTACGCTCTCATTTAACAAAAGAAAAACTAATAGTTCCGAACTCCTTGGAAATACTTCAAATCTTCGATGACTCAGCGTCGTGTTTCCGAAGACACTATAATAGTTGTACAATCTCCTTCAATCACGATACTAATTCAATATTCATAATATACACAATCTCCTTCATAATATACACAATCTCCTTCGTGTAATATAAGTTAAATAGTATTGATTATTTTAAGAGTTATTACAAATTTCTAACGAATTTAATTAAACCTGAAAGCTAAAATTATAATTAAGTTGTGACATACATAATTATAGTTTGGTTCCATTTTGGAGTCATAAGTGCATTTTGTAAAGAACTTTTTTGAAATGTAGATTTTCTAATTGTAAATTTTATTTTTTGTCGTGTTTGGTGAGAACGGACGCTTGAAAAAGTGGAATGAAATAATTCTAAAAAGTCATTAAAGTTGATTCTCTCAAATAAACTTTAGAGAAGTAACTTACTTTAAAGTCCATCTCAGATTTTTCCCAAACGTATTTTAATTCTCAATGGACTTTTGGATTAGAAGTCCATTTCAGAAGTGTTTCCAAACACCATATATATATACCCATATATAATATAAATTTACTGTCTACCCATTATAAGTATTTAGGACATATATATACCCATTTCAGAAGAATCGGTATTTAGGGACACTTGATTTTCGACCATGATATATATTACTTTGTTATGTACTATTCGAAATATTTAATTTAAAAAACTCAAAATTAACTACATATTACTTGATTGCTATAAGTGGTAAAAGTAATATTTAAAAATAAAAAGCAAAATAATAGTTATGCATATCGTACTAATTTAAAGCAATTAAATATTGCTCATCTATTATATTACAGGTGGCTATAAAGTATAACTATTAATTTGACCAGTCAATTATTTAATATTTACTAGTTAACACATCTATTTTATTTACTTAAAAATAATTATCATATCACTTCCAGTACTTTTTATGCACTTGTATTATTCTTTTTTTATATATATTTAAAATTTATATGTTATCAATTAAATATTGAAAATTATAAAGGAATTATATTAAATATAATCTATTCTATTATAGGGTAAGAGACTAGAATAAACAGTCAATTGGTCTGTATCAATTGACCAATCAGTTTTTTCCAACATTTATTAAAATATAAAAAAGACATTAAACCAGGTATCTTCCATAAACTCATAATAACTACCAAATGTTATTTTTAGTATATTACTTACTAAATTATTTACTACTAATTAACTTTTATTTTATTGCACATATGTGTGCGAGAAAAGCACGGTGAAGGGATAGAAAGTGAGGGGATAATTTTAAAAAAGGGATTAATATGGGTTGGAATTAAAAAGAAGGGACTTTGACTTTTTATTTTTTTTTTTTAAAAAAAGGGAGTGGGCTAGTTTAAGTTAGTAATTTGTTTATCCAACTTGATTAATTTTCAATTGAATTGTTTTATTTTATTTACCCCATTTTCGTTCCAAGCTTCATCCGAAACTCAGATCCAACGAAATCGGAGATTAGGGGAGTTCACCCAACAAAGGCCAAACATAATCAAAGAGTAGGTGGAATGGTATTCGCATCGAGTCCTTATAATTAGAGAATTTGGTCGATTTAGATTTCGATTTTGTTTAGCAATCAATTCGATTTATTGGAACTCTAATAAGTCTTATTTGAGTTCGAATAAGGCTTATTCGAACACGAATAAGACCTATTCGAGTTCGAATAAGCTAATCAGATTTACTCTTGTTTGAATTCTAATGTCTCATATAAGTTCATATAAGGCTTTAAGATATGATAAGGCCTTATTACAAAATAAATAAGCCTTATTATAGGCAATGAATGTATATAATGAGTTATGTCAAGGTTTAATGGCGATGTCTATTAAGTTTCTGTAAACGTTTAATGAAAATGTCAATGAGTTGTGCTTGAGTTACTTGAGTTACTATAATGTCACAACTTGTATGAGCTTGTCAATTATATTATGCGATATAATGACACAAACTTCATCAACCTAAGGCTTATTAATTCTATTATGTGAACACAAACTTTAGTTAACTTTTCACATAATTTTAATCTTATAAAGGAGAATAGTAATGAATTTGTTAACATTGATTGATGACTTCTATTTGCAATTGAATTTACTTCATTGTATAACATGACCTTATTGTATAATGTTGAAAACTAATCATGATCATGTCTGAGTTTCATTTGATCCAGTCCGATTTGCTGCTCGAGCTCTGCTGTTGCGAGTCACGGCTTCATCTGCGCTTGGTCACGGCCGTGACCCTCAGCTGGGATGTGTGGGAATCTCTCTGTCGCGTGTCACGGCTTCGTGAAGGTCTCCTGACGGCCGAGACACTGAGCCAAGATGCGAAGGCATGTTACTGCCCCATGTCACGGCTACGCCAATATCACTTCACGGGCGTGACGCTGGATAGGCACGCTACTGCCCGATGTCACGGCTTCGCCCATACCTCTTCACGGGCGTGACGCTGGGTCAAGATGAAAAGGCGTGTTACTGCCTCATGTCATGGTTTCGAGCAGATATGCTCACGCCCGTGACCCGTGTACTAGTGTTTAATAACTGCTTTAGCTATATCTTATTTTAAATTCTTCTTCTTCGTGCGATGCATGAGATTGCGTGTATGTGAGTGAGTGTGTGCTAGATTTCAGCTGTAATTCAGATCTTGAATAAGAGAATTGTTCACCCGTGGATGTAGGATATTGAAATCCGAACCACGTTACATCTTTGTCAAACAAGAATCACACACAATCACAAAAGTCACGATTCCAATTCGATATGGTATCAGAGAGCTGATTCTGAACTGCGCAGTGTTTTTCCCTTCGATTGCAGCTGTATTCGATTCCTTGATTTTCTTTAACAATGTCTGAGGTTGTTTTGCCCAATCAGCCCAATCCGACGAGCACCAACAATCTCGGGATGAATGACCCCTACTTCTTGGAACCAGTGACAATTCAGGTCAATATCTGGTCACCGAGCCGCTTAATGGGGATAACTACATCACATGGAGTCGGGCGATGATGATCGCGCTGATCGGGAGGAACAAAGAGGGGTTTGTCAATGGGGACCTCGTTCCTCCGGTGGATGATCCGCAGAATCTTGAGGCTACTAAGAATGAGCGGGCTATGTGGAGAAGGAATAATAATGTGGTAATTTCTTGGATTATTAATTCAGTCAATAAGGATATATCTGCTAGTATCCTATACAATTCCAGTGTGAGGGAAGTTTGGTTAGACCTTGAGGAGCGATTTGGACAGAGTAATAGGCCTAGAATTTTCCAGCTGAAAAGGGACATCATTAACCTCACACAAGGATCCTTGAACGTTGCTGCGTACTTCACCAAATTGAAAACCTTGTGGGACGAATGGGCTAGCTACAAGCCGAGAATGAGGTGCAACTGTCCTGGTTCAGCAGAGGTTAAGGCCTTCCATGAAGAGGAGTATATCTTGACCTTTTTAATGGGGCTGAATGATAGCTTTGCCCAGATCAGGGGGCAAATTCTGTTGATGGATCCCCTACCTAGCATCAATAAGGTCTTCTCTTTGTTGGTCCAAGAGGAGAGGCAAAGGTCTATGCTCTGTGGGCATGACAGGAGCAGTGAGGATCACAGCAACAGCATGACAATGATGACAGCTAGAGGGGATTCAGAACAAGCTAGCAAGGTGTTTTACCCACAGAAGAGGGATGGTGTGAAGCCCATTTGCACTCACTGTAATAAGAGGGGCCACACTAAAGAGACTTGTTACCAGCTCCATGGGTACCACCGGGATTCAAGCAGAACCCTAAGTACAAAGGAGCTAAGACCAATCTGATATCAGTAGATCAGGCCAAGAAACAGGGGCAACCAACACACCAAGGTAGTTCAGACCCCGGGTGCTCAGCTGGCAGTGTGGTTCAGGTGCAAATGACATCACAACAGCTGCAAAACCTCCAGATGCTTATCAACCAATCAGTGGCTTCAATGCCTCAAGGGGGAACATAACAGGCACAACATGGTGAGAAAGGGACAAGTATCTGTTTATCATTTAAGGAACCTAAATTCATGCAGCCTAGTCTTTGGATTTTTGATTCCGGAGCAACTAGACATGTTTGTGGAAATCATGATCTGTTATATGACTTGCATGAGGTAGAGGAGTCTAGTGTGATCTTGCCTGATAAGTCAGTTATTAGGGTAAATAAAGCTGGGACAGTTTTTCTGAATGCTCGTATCATCTTAACTGAAGTCTTATGGGTACCTGAGTTTCACTTTAACCTTGTGTCTGTCAGCTCTTTAGCTAAATCTAACAACTGCAGGTTTGTTTTCAATGCTAATAGCTTTGTGATACAGGACCGTACTCTCCAGATGATTGGCAAGGGTAATGAAGTGGGAGGACTATACATGCTAGAAACAGAATATTATGATAAAGCTGTTTGTAGGAATATTGCTTACTTGAATAAAGTGTCTTTAGACTTGTGGCATAGTAGGCTAGGCCATCCTTCTCCACGAGTTTTAGATGTATAAAGTCTGCTTTGAGGCACAGTTTTAGCGTTAAGCATGAATTTTGTAAGGTTTGCCCCATTGCAAAACAAAGAAGAACACCTTTTCCTTATAGTGGAAAGTTAGCTTGTTCAGCCTTTGATTTGATACATTGTGATGTTTGGGGACCGTTCCATGTGCCCTCACACAAGGGGCATCAACACTTTGTTACAATCGTAGATGATCACACGCGTTACACTTGGCTTTTTATGATTAGGTATAATCTGAAGTCCAATCTGTCCTAACCTTCTTCTTGTCCTTAGTTGAGACTCAATTCAAGTGTAGAGTCAAAACTGTTAGATCAGACAATGCCAAAGAGTTCAATTTGGTTGAACTATTTAGGAAGAATGGTGTCATGCACCAATTGTCTTGTGTGCAAACTCCACAACAAAATTCTATCGTAGAGAGAAAACATCAACATCTGTTGAATGTGGCTAGATCCCTCTTGTTTGAGTCAGGTGTGCCCATTGAATATTGGTCCGAGTGCGTCCTTACAGCTGCGTACCTAATTAATAGAACACCTTCACTGTTGTTGGGGAACAAAAGTCCATATCAGCTGCTGTATCACAATCCAGTTGATTATAGTGTATTAAGAGTTTTTGGCTCCCTCTGTTTCTGTTCTACACTGGCAGCAGGGAGAAAGAAATTTGATCCAAGAGGTAGATGGCATAAAGGGTTACAAAGTCCTGGATTTGAAAACTAGGCAGGTGTTCGTGTCTAGAGACGTTCAGTTTAGGGAAGATGACTTCCCTTTTAAAGCATATGCTAATGCTGATTTGTCTGATAACCCTTTCTCTAGACATGTTCTCCCAAGGCCTTGTGCTGAGCAATCAATGCTCGGGTAAGGAGACGATCCTATCATAGAAACAGAGGAAAATGCTGAAAGTTTACCCCCTGTGACTGAAGCAGAGGATAGTGCAGGGGTAACACCTCTGGCAGATGCTGTAGAAGCTGGCGAGCCTAACTCAGAAAATCAAACAGGTAATCCACTCAATGAGGCGAGATCTAGGAGGCCTCTAAGGAGGCCAGCCTACCTACGAGATTATCATTGCAACAGACTCCTTGAAAGGAAGGTGCTTTATCCCATTTCCAAAGTGCTTTCCTACGAAAACCTTTCAGATCATTACCAGAGCTATATCTGTAAGCTATCTCTCACCCATGAGCCTAGAAATTTTGCCAAAGCTTCTGCATCCAAGCAATGGATGGAGGCTATGAATGAGGAATTTAGCGCTTTAGAGGCTAATGACACGTGGACTGTCATGCCATTACCTGAAGGGAAGAAAGCTATAGGATGTAGATGGGTGTACAAGGTTAAGCTAAATTCACATGGTGAGGTAGAGAATACAAAGCCCGTTTAGTTGCTAAGGGATATGATCAAAGGGAAGGGGTAGACTACATTGAGACCTTTGCACCCGTAGCTAAACCCAACACCGTTAAGATCCTCTTGTCCTTGGCTGCTAAGCTTAATTGGAACTTAGAACAGATGTCAATAATGCGTTCTTGAATGGTGATTTAGATGAGGAAGTATACATGGATCTGCCCCAAGGTGTTTATAGGAGCGACCGGTTAACTAGTTCGGGCAGAATGTGTAGGACCCCGGACCCCGCAAATTAGGTCGGCCAATAAATTACGTGTATGCTTTATGTGACTTTACGTTAATTTCGTATATGATATATGCGTATGCGATGTTATGAATTTTATGCTCGTAAATGCTACGTGAATTATGTGCAATTAAGTCCGAAGGACTTTGGGTCCATTATGAACCCTAAATTGGCAGTGCAAATTTTCGGAAATGGCACATGGAAATATGGACTAGGATTTTATTGGACCATGAAGCATCAAATAGGCTAAGAAATGTATGGGATTATGAAATATTAAAATTGGGCTAATATCTAACCATAGGCCCAATTCAAGGAATACCAACTTAGGAGACAAAATTTCCATGAATCAAGGGAAACTCACGCCAACTCTAGTACCTTTTCTTCTATGCATAAGATAAATATCCAATAAACAATTCAAAAAAAAAACCCATAACACCACTCAAGAACCAACGAAATAGAAAGAAAGGAGAAGGGAAAGGAGCCGAGAGGATTTCAACGCAAAACACACCTCAAACTAGCTTGGAACTTCGAAATTAGTAAGTGACGGAGATTCCTTAAACCATTTCGATTCTTATACTAAAGATTATTTAGCTAAATTCGTGACTAAGGCTAGGAATTTACATGTATTATTGACGGCAAAAGCACTAACTTAGGGTGTGCACTTGGATTTAGGGTTTTAACGAAAGAAACTAAGAAATGAGGTAGTTTAACGTGTTGTCTATGGTTCCTAACTTAGCTTGGGATGATTCTAATTCGGAAAGGGATGACTTTGGGGAAGAAGGGAACCTTAGAACTTAGAAATTCTGGAACGATGGATGTGATTTCGGGTAGATGACTTAGGGTTTGATGGAATTGGGGAAATAAAGTAATAAATCGGGCGATTGTAATTGCATGACAAATCGTGCGATTTAACATAAAAATAACACATAGTATAAGCCTCAATGGTTCCAATCTAGACATTTCAAAATCGGGCGAAATGTTGCATGTGAGGGATCTAATGAATTTAACATAAGAGGTGATTAAATCGGGCAATTTAAGCCCTAGATGATCTCGGCGATTTGGAGTGCCTCAAACCATGAAATCGGGCGACTTCATGCGAAACCTATAATCGGACGAATTGAACCAAAAACACCACGTGGCATTAGGAGAAGAAATCGCCGAGACTTAGCTCAACAAACCCTGAAATCGGGCGAATCCATGCAAGGTTGAAATCGGGCGATTTCCACCCTTGCAAACCCTCAAATCGACCAAAAACAATTACTACTACATGCATGGAATCGGGATGAAGTCATGCTGACGAAAAAGCACGGCGATTTCCATCCAATGAAGACCCCAAATCGCCCGAAATCCCTTAACCCTTGCATGCATGAAATCGGGCAAGGTGAAGACATGAAATCGGACGATTTCTATCTTTACCAACCCACAAATCGACCGAAAGCAATCCTCACTCCATGCACGATTTCGGGCTGACGTCATGGTGATGATAAGGCGCGGCGATTTCAGATGATTCACGTCACAAATCGGGCGATTCCATGTGTAATGCAAATCGACCGAAACCCAAGCTAATCAAATTCAAATCGAGCCATGTCACATGCAAAGGAAATTGGGCGAATTTCCTTAACCATTTCGTGCGGGAAATCGAGCGAATGAAGATGAATTGAAATCGAGTGAATTGAACACTAACAAATCGTCTAACTTCTGCCGAATTTCCTAAGTCACGAATTTTGTACTAACTTAGGAAATTCATGGGACAAGAGACTTAGCCTAGACTTGAATTTAACGATGTATAGTCTAGCAATTTAATGAGGTTACATAATTTAATTCGACTTAGGGAGCTTACAAAGGCGCAGTACTAATACGATATTATTTATGCTTAAAGGTTGTACGTTAGGAGCGAACGGGGAAAATATTAATTTCGTTCGGAAGACAGGTAAGTAGAAATTCAACTACGACATGTAACTTGCATGCGTCCAATTTATGTGAATTACGTGCTCGTGTATTTTCTATGAAATGTGTACGTATGATGTGATTATTTATATGCATGATGGCATGATTTGCATATGTACGTGAGCATAGCATGAGCACTTGCACGCATGCGTAGTATGTAAGGAGCGAGGTAAGAGCGGGCATAAGATCGTCGGTGTGCGATGTATGCTCGCCGATATTGGCGAGTGTGTCGACTCGAATGACGAGTCACGGCTTCCCTTATGCAGCCTTTAAGGCGAATGAAGCTATAAGGCCTGAATAAGAGGCTGGGGAATACCCCGTATGCGGGAAGTACAACCTGGAGGACGCGTCCCGGGGCACACGCTGAGTAAGGGAAGATTTCTACGGGTGACCTTCTAGCGTGTAAAGCACTACCCGGAGGGAAGATTCCTACGGGTGACCTCCGAGGTCAGTGGCCTCGGTGTTGGCTACCAGTGTGAAGCACCTGCGTGGAGGCCACACTGAGCAAGGGAAGATTCCTTCGGGTGACCTTCTAGTGTAAACCTCCACACTTGAGATCTCTATGATATGGCGCATAGTGGGAATTGAAAGCCGAGGGCCCATAAGAAATAAGAGTATAAGAAAAAGAGTAAGATCGAAAGAAAAGAGTACGAGTAGAGAAAAATAGTATGAGCGTTAGGAAACGACGGCGTGGATTGTCGATCGTTAGGACACGTGCATTCATGCATAATTTCTGCTTACTGAGCCTCGGTGGCTCATTATTTATGTTACGTGTTGTAGGTACTGACGATCACGGTACGTGATCCAACTTTTATGCGAGGCCGATCTTTTGATGCTATCCGACCGCTTTTGAGGTGGGAGTGTGTGTAGGATGACGACCTGTGAAGGCCGGGCGCATAGGGAGCTTTTTGCTACACACACACACACACTTGTATTTTGTGTGGACACGATTACGATGAATTGTAGAACGAATATTCTTTTGACATGTATATAAGACTTCCGCATGCACGTTTTAGAATGAAAAAACTTTATTCGCATTTTACGCGTTTACACGATATCAAGACATTAACACTTAGAAATAGAACGGAATACGAGGGCGGGACGACGGATCCTGACAGAGTGGTATCAGAGCTTCGGTCACAGGTCCTGCAGACGTCCATACACACACACTCAAAAGCGCGAAAGCGGCCTTGCTCGTAAGTACCATGTTATGTGAATTGCTTGTATGGTTTAATTTATTGGCCTTAGAAATTGACAAGGTAGGTTTGGAAAATGGTAAGACTTAGAGGAGAAGGAAGCAGGGATTCTGATCAGGGTAGGGATGCTAATAATCCTCCTGATAATCGGGATGCTACCATCCTGCAACTGACTGAGCTGGTCCGGCAACAGTCGGCCCAGATTCAGCAGCTGATCCAGCAACAAAATGCTGGTGGGCAATCAGCCAATCTACCTCCCCCACCTGAACGAATTGAGATGATCGGGGAGAGGTTCAGGAAGCTAAATCCTCCACTGTTCGAGGATGCTGTAGACCCCACATCCGCCGAGGATTGGCTAAGGACGCTGGAGAACATGTTCCAGCACAGCCGCACCCCAGAGGCGGAGAAGGTCATGTGCGCTGCCTACCTCCTGAGGGGGAGCGCCTGACACTGGTGGGAAACCGTCTCAGCCGTCGAAAACCCCCTAACGATAAGCTGGGATAGGTTTAAGGAGATCTTCAGGGCAAGTATTACACCGCCCCTGTCAGAGCCCAGCGGATGAATGAGTTCATCAACCTCCGCCAAGGAGCAATGACAGTGGCGGAGTATATCAGGAAGTTCGAGCAGCTTTCAAGGTTTGCTGCTCATATGGTTAGCACGGACGCGCTCAAGATCGAGCGGTTCATGGAAGGATTGAAGCCCGAGCTGTATCGGGATGTAAGTATGGCGGGAATCCAGGGAGCCACGTATGCACAACTGGCTGAGAGAGCGCTTGTGGCGGAGCAGGCAGAGGCCAGGATTGCTCGCGCCTAGGAAGTCAAGCGCAAGTTCGTACAAGGGCCGCAGGGGAGCGGAAGTAGCCCAAAGCGGCAGTTCATTGCCAAGGAAGGGAAGCAGAGATTCCAGAACCGACCTGGACCACCCCCATAGTTCAAGCCCAACCAGGGTAGACCTCAGCTGGATCTACCCGTGTGCCCGAAGTGTGCACGGAGACACCGGGAGTCTGCAACTCCCAGAATGCTGTCTGCTACAAATGTGGCAAGACAGGCCATTACCTGAGGGCATGTCCGGAAGGTGGATCCGGAAGCCAAGCTAGGAACCAGATAGAACCGCCAAAGGGTACCGGCCAGGGTTTTCACCATAACCTCCGAAGAAGCAGAAAATAACCCGGCAGTGGTAACAGGTACCCTCATCGCCTATGAAACACCCACATGCATTCTAGTCGACTCAAGAGCGACACATTCGTTCGCGTCTACTAAGTATGCCGCAAGAGTAGGAGTCACGCCTCACCGAGCTGAGTGCGAGTTTAGGGTAACAGTTCCGAACGGGATCCCACTCAAACTAATCAAGTTTTACGGGATTGCCCAATAGTAATCGGGGACAAGGAACTGCCCATAGACCTCATAATAATTCCCATGAATGATTATGAGGTGATCCTTGGAATGGATTGGCTATCAAAGTACGGAGCTGTCATAGACTGCCACCGCAAGATAGTCACGCTCAATATGGACGGAGATGAACCCCTTAAGTTTGTAGGAACTAGCAAAGGGACCATGATCTCTAGGATATCAGCGTTGAAAGCTCAGCGACTGATCAAATCGGGGTGCGAAGCCTATCTGGTATTCGCTATCAAGTCGGAAGAGAACGCCTCCCCGAAATCGAGGAAGTGCCGATAGTTAAGGACTTCCCGATGTATTTCCCGAGGAGTTACCGGGACTACCACCCGAACGGGAAATAGAGTTCGTTATAGATCTGGTACCTGGAGCGGCACCAGTATCTAAGACCCCCTATCGGCTAGCACCGACGGAGATGAAGGAGTTAAAGGACCAACTCGACGAACTCATGCAGAAGGAGTTCATACAGCCAAGTTTCTCTCCTTGGGGAGCGCCGGTGCTATTCGTGAAGAAGAAGGATGGGTCCATGCGATTGTCCATAGATTACAGGGAGTTGAACAAGTTGACGATCAAGAACAAGTATCCACTCCCTAGGATAGACGATCTGTTCGATCAACTTCAAGGTGCAACGGTCTTCTCTAAGGTCGACTTAAGATCGGGCTATCATCAGTTAAGGATCCGGAAAGAAGACGTCCCGAAGACGGCCTTTAGTACCAGTTATGGCCACTACGAGTTTCTGGTGATGCCATTCGGGTTGACTAATGCGCCCGCAGCTTTCATGGACTTAATGAACCGAGTGTTCAAGCCATACTTAGATAGGTTTGTCATCGTCTTCATTGATGACATCTTAATCTACTCAAAGACGAAGGAGGAGCACGAAGAACACCTGAGAACAGTTCTAGGAATACTACGGGAGAAGCAACTATACGCCAAGTTCAAGAAGTGCGAATTCTGGCTCGACCAAGTCGCCTTCTTGGGGCATATAGTGTCAGGAGAAGGGATCTCTGTAGACCCAAGAAGATAGAAGCTATTAGTAATTGGCCCAGGCCGACGAACGTAATGGAAATACGAAGTTTCCTCGGTCTGGCAGGATACTATAGGAAGTTCATAAAGGACTTCTCGAAGATAGCGTCGACACTGACGAGGTTGACAAGAAGAATACGCCATTTCAGTGGACCGTGGAATGTGAACGGAGCTTCCAAGAGCTGAAAGAAAGCTTACGACGGCCCCGGTTCTCACAATACCTGCGGGAACTGGAGGGTTCACCGTATATAGCGATGCGTCTAAGAACGGGTTAGGATGTGTGCTAATGCAGAACGGGAATGTAGTAGCATACGCCTCTCGTCAACTAAAGGAGTACGAGAAGAATTACCCGACGCACGACCTAGAACTAGCGGCAGTGGTCTTTGCTCTCAAAATTTGGAGGCATTACCTCTATGGAGAGCGGTGTGAGATATACACTGACCACAAGAGCCTCAAGTACTTCTTTACGCAAAAGGAGCTAAATATGAGGCAAAGAAGATGGTTAGAGTTAGTCAAGGATTACGACTGCATAATCAACTACCACCCAGGCAAGGCGAACATAGTAGCCGATGCCTTAAGCCGAAAAGCAGTTAGTGCAGAACTGCAACTGCTGGAAGTAGAAGTCGTACGGCTAGGTGAAGTTGAGGCGCAGCTAGCAGCCTTAACTCTGCAACCAACGCTGCTGGAGCAGATCAAGACAGCGCAAGGAGCAGACGAGTTGTATGCGAAGATTAAGGAGGCACAACCGGAACAAACGACTGGAGACCTCATAATACGGGAAGACGGACGATTATACTTCAAGAACCGGCTGTACGTGCTAGACGACGCCGAACTACGACGGCTAATAATGACGGAAGCACATGCTACGGCATACTCGGTACATCCAGGAGCAACGAAAATGTACAGAGGCTTAAAGGAGAACTACTGGTGGCCGGGCATGAAGAAGGACATTGCGACCTTTGTGACTCAGTGCCTGACGTGCGAGCAGATCAAGGCCGAGCATCAAAGGCGGCGGGAACCCTACAACCGTTACCCATTCCGGAATGGAAATGGGATAACATTACCATGGACTTCGTAGTAGGACTGCCGAGGAATGCGAAAGGGCACGACGCGATTTGGGTAATCGTCGATCGATTAACAAAGTCTGCCCATTCCCTGCCAATTAGCACGACGTACTCCGTGGAACGATACGCGGAGCTCTATATTCAGGAGATAGTGCGACTGCACGGCGTTCCATCGTCAATGGTCTCGGATCGCGACTCCAGATTTCTATCGAAATTCTGGACGAGCTTGCAGAAAGCGATGGGAACGAAGTTGTCCTTTAGTACCGCCTACCATCCGCAGACTGACGGTCAATCCGAACGGACGATACAGACGTTGGAGGACATGCTGCGAGCATGCGTACTCGACTTCAGAGGGAATTGGAGTAGATACCTCCCACTGATCGAGTTCTCATATAATAACAGCTACCACGTCACCATCGAGATGGCACCGTACGAAGCGCTATACGGGCGTAGGTGCAGATCCCCAGTACATTGGGACGAGGTTGGTGAACGGGCACTGTTAGGTCCCGACATCGTACGAGAAATGACGGAGGCCATTACCACCATACGAGAAAGAATGCGAACGGCACAGAGTCGACAGAAGAGCTACGCTGACCGAAGACGTCGGCCACTGGAATTTGAAGAAGACGACATGGTGTTTGTTAAAGTATCGCCGATGAAGGGCGTAAAGAGGTTTGGGAAGAAAGGAAAGCTAAGTCCTAGGTACATAGGACCATTTAGGATACTGAAAAGAGTAGGCGAGGTAGCGTACCAATTAGAGCTGCCTGCGTCACTAGCGCAAGTGCATGACGTGTTTCACGTCTCGACACTGCGGAAATACATAGCTGACCCAAATCACGTGCTAGGAAATGAGTCCCTACATCAGCAATTGAAGCCGGATCTGAATTACGAGGAGACTCCGGTGGAGATATTGACGTAGGAGACTAAGAAGCTTAGGAATAAAGAAATTCCCTTAGTGAAAGTACTGTGGCGAAACCAGTCCACGGAAGAAGCCACATGGGAACGGGAGGACGAAATGAGAATTCGTTATCCCGAGCTGTTTCACACGGGCTGATTTCGGGGGCGAAATCCTCCTTAAGGGGGGGAGGGGGGAGGATGTAGGACCCCAGACCCCGCAAATTAGGTCGGCCAATAAATTACGTGTATGCTTTATGTGATTTTACGTTAATTTCGTATATGATATATGCGTATGCGATGTTATGAATTTTATGCTCGTAAATGCTACGTGAATTATGTGCAATTAAGTCCGAAGGACTTTGGGTCCATTATGAACCCTAAATTGGCAGGGCAAATTTTCGGAAATGGCACATGGAAATATGGACTAGGATTTTATTGGACCATGAAGCATCAAATAGGCTAAGAAATGTATGGGATTATGAAATATTAAAATTGGGCTAATATCTAACCATAGGCCCAATTCAAGGAATACCAACTTAGGAGACAAAATTTCCATGAATCAAGGGAAACTCACGCCAACTCTAGTACCTTTTCTTCCATGCCTAAGATAAATATCCAATAAACAATTCAAAAAAAAACCCGTAACACCACTCAAGAACCAACGAAATAGAAAGAAAGGAGAAGGGAAAGGAGCCGAGAGGATTTCAACGCAAAGCACACCTCAAACAAGCTTGGAACTTCGAAATAGTAAGTGACGGAGATTCCTTAAACCATTTCGATTCTTATACTAAAGATTATTTAGCTAAATTCGTGACTAAGGCTAGGAATTTACATGTATTATTGACGGCAAAAGCACTAACTTAGGGTGTGCACTTGGATTTAGGGTTTTAAACGAAAGAAACTAAGAAATGAGGTAGTTTAACGTGTTGTCTATGGTTCCTAACTTAGCTTGGGATGATTCTAATTCGGAAAGGGATGACTTTGGGGAAGAAGGGAACCTTAGAACTTAGAAATTCTGGAACGATGGATGTGATTTCGGGTAGATGACTTAGGGTTTGATGGAATCGGGGAAATAAAGTAATAAATCGGGAGATTGTAATTGCATAACAAATCGTGCGATTTAATATAAATAACACATAGTATAAGCCTCAATGATTCCAATCTAGACATTTCAAAATCGGGCAAAATGTTGCATGTGAGGATCTAATGAATTTAACATAAGAGGTGATTAAATCGGGCAATTTAAGCCCTAGATGATCTCGGCGATTTGGAGTGCCTCAAACCATGAAATCGGGCGACTTCATGCGAAACCTATAATCGGACGAATTGAACCAAAAACACCACGTGGCATTAGGAGAAGAAATCGCCGAGACTTAGCTCAACAAACCCTGAAATCGGGCGAATCCATGCAAGGTTGAAATCGGGCGATTTCCACCCTTGCAAACCCTCAAATCGACCGAAAAACAATTACTACTACATGCATGGAATCGGGATGACGTCATGCTGACGAAAAAGCACGGCGATTTCCATCCAATGAAGACCCCAAATCGCCCGAAATCCCTTAACCCTTGCATGCATGAAATCGGGCAAGGTGAAGACATGAAATCGGACGATTTCTATCTTTACCAACCCACAAATCGACCGAAAGCAATCCTCACTCCATGCACGATTTCGGGCTGACGTCATGGTGATGAAACGGCGCGGCGATTTCAGATGATTCACGTCACAAATCGGGCGATTCCATGTGTAATGCAAATCGACCGAAACCCAAGCTAATCAAATTCAAATCGAGCCATGTCACATGCAAAGGAAATTGGGCGAATTTCCTTAACCATTTCGTGCGGGAAATCGAGCGAATGAAGATGAATTGAAATCGAGTGAATTGAACACTAACAAATCGTCTAACTTCCGCCGAATTTCCTAAGTCACGAATTTTGTACTAACTTAGGAAATTTATAGGACAAGAGACTTAGCCTAGACTTGAATTTAACGATGTATAGTCTAGCAAATTTAATGAGGTTACATATTTAATTCGACTTAGGGAGCTTACAAAGGCGCAGTACTAATACGATATTATTTATGCTTAAAGGTCGTACGTTAGGAGCGAACGGGGAAAATATTAATTTTGTTCGGAAGACAGGTAAGTAGAAATTCAACTACGACACGTAACTTGCCTGCGTCCAATTTATGTGAATTACGTGCTCGTGTATTTTCTATGAAATGTGTACGTATGATGTGATTTATTTATATGCATGATGGCATGATTTGCATATGTACGTGAGCATAGCATGAGCACTTGCACGCTGCGTAGTACGTAAGGAGCGAGGTAAGAGCGTGCATAAGATCGCCGGTGTGCGATGTATACTCGCCGATATTGGCGAGTGTGTCGACTCGAATGACGAGTCACGGCTTCCCTTATGCAGCCTTTAAGGCGAATGAAGCTATAAGGCCTGAATAAGAGGCTGGGGAATACCCCGTATGCGGGAAGTACAACCTGGAGGACGCGGCCCGGGGCACACGCTGAGTAAGGGAAGATTCCTACGGGTGACCTTCTAGCGTGTAAAGCACTACCCGGAGGGAAGATTCCTACGGGTGACCTCCGAGTTCAGTGGCCTCGGTGTTGGCTACCAGTGTGAAGCACCTGCGTGGAGGCCACACTGAGCAAGGGAAGATTCCTTCGGGTGACCTTCTAGTGTGTAAACCTCCACACTTGAGATCTCTATGATATGGCGCATAGTGGGAATTGAAAGCCGAGGGCCCGTAAGAAATAAGAGTATAAGAAAAAGTGTAAGAGCGAAAGAAAAGAGTACGGGTATGAGAAAAAGAGTATGAGCGTTAGGAAACGACGGCGTGGATTGTCGATCGTTAGGACACGTGCATTCATGCATAATTTCTGCTTACTGAGCCTCGGTGGCTCATTATTTATGTTACGTATTGTAGGTACTGACGATCACGGTACGTGATCCAACTTTTATGCGAGGCCGATCTTTTGATTCTATCCGACCGCTTTTGAGGTGGGAGTGTGTGTATGGATGACGACCTGTGAAGGCCGGGCGCATAGGGAGCTTTTTGCTACACACACATACACACACTTGTATTTTGTGTGGACACGATTACGATGAATTGTAGAACGAATATTCTTTTGACATGTATATAAGACTTCCGCATGCACGTTTTAGAATGAAAAAATTTTATTCGCATTTTACGCGTTTACACGATATCAAGACATTAACACTTAGAAATAGAACGGAATACGAGGGCGGGACGACGGGTCCTGACAGAATGGTATGTAAGCTACATAAATCCCTTTACGGTTTGAAACAGGCATCTAGGCAATGGAATAAGAAGTTTTCGGACTCGATTAAAGCATTCGGATTTTTGTCCAAGCACAATCTGATCACACCCTATTTGTTAAGGGGCAGGTGACAACTTGGTAGTCTTGTTGGTTTATGTGGATGACATAATACTTGGTGGACCATCTATGCAGGAAATAACGCAGTTAAGGACTTTTTGAAGAGCAGTTTCAAGATAAAAGACCTAGGTGAATTGAAGTATTTCCTTGGCATTGAGGTGGCCCGGAGTGAAAAAGGTATCTACATTTCGCAAAGACAATATGTGCTGCAACTGCTTAATGATGCAGGTTACTTGGAGTCCAAGGGTCTTACCACTCCTATGAATCCAGGGCAGAAACTGTCAGTAAGTGAAGGTGAGCTGTTACAGGACCCTTTAGGTATAGGAGATTGGTAGGTAGGCTGCTCTACCTTTCCTTTAAGCGACCCGATATCGCCTTTGCCCTCCATAAGCTATGTCAGTTTATTTCTGCGCCGAGGACCTCCCATATGATGGCTGCGCACCACCTCCTTAGGTATCTTAAAAATGCACCTGGGCAAGGGCTTCTTTTTAACTCCTTAGGTACCTTAGATCTAAAAGGTTTCTCCGATGCGGACTGGGCTGCGTGTAGAGATACTAGGAAGTCGGTTACGGGGTATTGCACTTTCTTAGGTGACTCTCTTATTACTTGGAAGGCAAAAAGGCAACCCACTGTGTCTAGTCCTCCACAGAGGCTGAGTATAGGGCCTTGGGGTCCCTGGTTTCTGAAATGCTGTGGAGTAAGAGCCTCTTGAGTGAACTTAGCATTAGTTTAGATCATGTTCCAGTCATTTTCTGTGATAATCTGTCTGCCCTTAAACTAGCCACTAATCCTAAGTTCCACGAGAGATCAAAACACATTGAAATCGATTGTCATTTCATTAGAGATCACATAGCCAAAGGTGACATCAGATTGCTCCCTGTTAAGTCCGAGGATCAATTAGCAGATGTTTTTACTAAGCCCCTCACGGACCGGTTGTTAGTCAAGATGTCTGTTATGAATCTATATCATCCATCTTGCGGGGGAGGTGTTGAAAACTAATCATGATCATGTCTGAGTTTCATTTGATCCAGTCCGATTTGCTGCTCGAGCTCTGCTGTTGCGAGTCACGGCTTCATCTGCGCTTGGTCACGGCCGTGACCCTCAGCTGGGATGTGTGGGAATCTCTCTGTCGCGTGTCACGGCTTCGTGAAGGTCTCCTCACGGCCGTGACACTGAGCCAAGATGCGAAGGCATGTTACTGCCCCATGTCACGGCTACGCCCATATCACTTCACGGGCGTGACGCTGGATAGGCATGCTACTGCCCGATGTCACGGCTTCGCCCATACCTCTTCACGGGCGTGACGCTGGGTCAAGATGAAGAGGCGTGTTACTGCCTCATGTCACGGTCTCGAGCACGCCCGTGACCCGTTTACTAGTGTTTAATAACTGCTTTAGCTATATCTTATTTTTCTTCTTCTTCTTCGTGCGATGCATGAGATTGCGTGTATGTGAGTGAGTGTGTGCTAGATTTCAGCTGTAATTCAGATCTTGAATAAGAGAATTGTTCACCCGTGGATGTAGGATATTGAAATCCGAACCACGTTACATCTTGTCAAACAAGAATCACACACAATCACAAAAGTCACGATTCCAATTCGATATATAATGTGATACACCATTGTATAAACGGTTAATGTATAACTTTAAAGTCTAACTATAGTGTGATACACAAATAACATGAGCTTATTGTGTAAGGTAGCTTTAGTTTTTCGATAACTAATGTGATATACAAACTCTCATATCATATAATGTTTACTCTAATAATGAACCAAGTTTAATCTTAGTCTTGATTGCATCAATCGTGCAATAGTACTATCAATAATTTATTATAATGAGTATGCCAATGCTTAAGCTTTAATGAAAATGTCCAATAAGTTAAGAGTAATGTTTAAGAAAGATGTCACGCCAATAATGAGTTGTGGCAATGAACTATTATAAAAAGTGATTACAAACTTGATCAAAGGTGTATATTAATTGATAATGTGACACTCAAACTTCCATTTTCTATTACTCTTAATCTTGAGTCAGTTAAATATGAGTAGTGCGATTAAGACGAATAATTTTAATAATATTTACGGCAATATATTATTACGATTAAACAATTTTGAATTTGCAAAAATAATAGTAATAATTGAATTCTAATAAGACGTGTTTCAATTTTAACAGTTTTTATTTGAATTCACATAACCTTATTGAGTTTGAATAAGCCTTATTTGACAATAAAGACATTATTCGAGAGCCCTATTTGAATTCAACTAATCTTATCAGAGTTAGAATAAAACTTATTGAACTCGAATAAAGACTTTTTTCAAGTTCAAATAAGGTTCATTTGAACTCGGAATAACCTTATTCGAGTTCTAGTAAGGCTTACTTAAATAGGTTTAATATGATTAGTGAGATTAAACTAACTGATAAGTTAGGAAATTATATTATTTTTATACCTCCGTGCTTTTGATCGTTATTCATCGAATTATCATCGAATATTCTAAGTTTATGCAGATATATTGTTCGACAGATATTGGATCAAACTAGACCAAATCGGGAAGATTCGGAGTGAACCGCTAAAATAGGGCACTTTGGGCTATTTTGTAATTTCCGCAAGTTATGGGGCAAATCTGCAATTTTACCAGACTTTCTAATTATTTGGGAGTTGCTGTACAAGGAATTAATAAGATAACGTGGAGAGTTAAGGGAATATCTGATTTTTAAATCAAATTGAAAAGGAGATCTGTAAGGAAATTGAATTGAGTCGGTGAAATATATTCCCTACTATATAAAGGCACGCACAGATGAAAAGAAGGGCAGACCTGGCGGCTGAGAAAAAAGAGCTTTGGCAGCGAATAACAAGGAGACGAACACAGCGAACGATGACTGAGAATAAAGAGCACGGCTGAAATAAAAAAGAAGCAGACGCGATTATTTGGAGCTGCAAAAGCGAAGTTTTTATATTATTTCTCTATTATGCCTTTGAATATTTTGTGTTTTTATTTTATTAATATGCTAGCTTAAATTCTATTGTGATTAAGGCCATGATAGACCGAATAATGACTACGTATTAATATTTTTTTTATCCTATTTGATCGTGTGAATCGAGTCACCTGTTCCTTGTTTGCGCTTAATACTTGTGTATGCCTGATTAAACATATGCATGTTATTTGATTGGTTTATGAGACGGACAAAGTGATTAGACCGGTTAGAACAATAAACATCGAACATCACTACGTAAAATCGACCAGAGATGGAATTCGGTTTCATATGTGTGGTTTCCGAATCTTTAAGCGCCGAAAGCGCTTAAGCTCGGGGAATTTCATAGAGATGAATGCGTGCGTGGAAACTACAATTCTATAGACATATACGGGTTGGTTCTCTATCGCATAGGATCGCTATTGCGGGACAAACGAGTAGCGGTTGTCGTAGGAAATTTTACCTTGACTGAGATTGGTTAGATCGGATAGATTTTATGAAGACGTAGGAATTATTTGTGTTGAACATGTGCCTTGGTCACTCGTCGTAAATTGATCTTTAGTTCATCTATTTTATTTGCGTCTATTTTATTATTTGCGCTTTTATCTCGTTTAATTAAATCATCAAACTATAAAAATTTCTCTTGGTCTAATTAGAATTAGGTTTAATATCTTAGAATTAATCAAGCTGTCTTCATGGATCGATACTCGGACTTCGTCGGTTTTACTACTTGCCACGATCTAGTACACTTGCTAGTATTTGAGCGTGTCAAGTTTTTGGCGCCGTTGCCGGGGATAGCTATATTATTAATTTTAGGATTTATTCTGAGTTTTAGTTTAGACATTTTATTTATCGATTATTATCATTTTTTATTATTTATTTTTGCCAATTCGCTTACGCTAATTTTTCATTGCAGATAATTCCTATTAGTGCATGACACGAGCTCGAGGAACGTACCATTGCTATTTGATGCAGAAATTGAAGCAACGTGTCGGCGAAATAATCGAAATCGTAGACTGAGAATGGACAATCAAGAACACGAGGAAGAACAGATGGTTCCTCCACGTCCCACTTTACTAAGTCGAGCGCTCCCAGAAATTTTCAATGACAGTGACCCGATTGCCATACCTCCGGGACCAATAATCATTTCGAGATTAAACCCGTTACTATACAGATGGTGACGGGTTCAGCACGGTTTCATGGGCTTGCAAACGAGGACGCAAATTCACATATTTTGAAATTCACTCAAATTTGCAGAACTATTAAGTATCCTCGTGTCTCCACATAAGTGATAAAACCAACATTTTTTCCCTTTTCTTTGACAGGTAAGGCTTCTGAATGGTTCTCATCATTGCCACATGCATCTATCACTAGTTGGGAGCAACTAGTGGAGTGCTTTTTAGGCAAATATTACCCACTGTCAAGGACCAACGAAATTAGGAGCTAGCTAGTAAACTTCAAACAAGAAGGTGGCGAATCTCTGAGCGATGCATGGAGTAGGTACAAGAGCCTTCTGCGACAATGCCCGAACCACAGCATACCCCGAGCGTTCATATGCAGTCATTTTTCTTAGGGCTGAGCACACCAAATAAAAGGATCGTCGATGGCGGATGCACATGAAACTTTATGGAGTTAGGGGATGAGGAAGCACTCCAGGCCATCGAGCGAGTTGCAGCCTACCCAGCAAGATATAGTGAGCATGATATGGACCGACGAACGGCTGGAGTACATGAGATAAGTAGCTCGTTAGAGGCGCAATTTGCAGCCATACATAAAAGGTTAGACCAGATACAATCCACGGACCCTGAGGCGGTGAATTACATCCACAATAGGCAAAAGAAATCGTACTCCAACACATACGACCCAAGCTGGCGAGGCCATCCAAATTTGTCATACGGAAACTCGCACTACTTAAAGCCTCAAGAAGTTCAGAATCAACAGAGTGGGCCACCAACAAAACAAAAAGCCGATTGGGAGATAGCATTTGAGAAATTGGCGGGTTATCAAGGCGATCAGAGTCGTAAGATAGACGAATGATTCAACAAGATAGAAGACACAATGCAAAGTTTGGCGACTACAATATAGCATTTAACAAGTTCAATGTCCGAGCGCAAGCCAGACACACTCCCAAGCGACACTAAAAAGACCCTCGAGAGTACGTTAAGGCCATTCAGCTGAGAAATGGGAAGAAGCTTGAGTCGACCAAGGAGACCAGGTTGGAGAAGAAGCAAAAGCGACGGAAAACAACGATGAAAGCAACCTCACGACCACAAACACTGAGGTTCACGATGATGAAAAGGACGAGCATGCCGAAGAGGTCGAGGACGAGCCGAATTCTATCGCGGTGGAAAACAGGTTAACCCACTGGGGTTTACTGTCTACCATTTGTTTGGTCTTTTCCTGTATGCAAACCAAATAAAGTATCAGTTCCAATGTGAAGCAAAAAACTAAACTTGTTTGCATCCCTCTTAATCATCAACCCAATTTACATCATCAACATCGATATAGTATAGTGTAACTTCTAACAGTACCTGAATATTAAGAATCAGGATTCATCAAGTCAAGAGCTTGCATAGATAATGTGTATATGGTAGCTATAACTGATAATATTTGTAGGTATTCAAAATGAACTACCGGAGGCTACCGAATGAGGGCGACACTTATGGGTTTCAAATGAACTATCGGAGGCTACCGAATGAACTTCTGATTTGATTGCTTTCCCTGTCAGAACAGGGCAAGAAACCTCGTCTAAGAACGAAAATTGCAGAGTTTTAGCGCTTGGGGCTGCTTTCTCTGGTTCAGAGCTCCTAAAGATTCGTATTGAATCTCAGCATCAGAAAACTTCATAAATGTAGATGAGAAAAGTAGTACAGAAGCATTAGATAGCTATCTACTCACCGTTGCTCGTGCTCGTCGATCTCAACTTGTCCAATTGGTCGAATCGACTCGCTTACCTAAAAGGTTTGTGGTAAAATCGATAAACATATTCACATGATGTCACAAAAAGTAGAGCATAAAGTTTAATTTATATGCGTACATGTCCACCCACGACTGAGCAGATCTGCTTTGCGGCGCAGTCATTAGTCGAGCACTTGCTCAGAAGGCTAAGAAAGACAAAAAAGAGATTCTGAACTGAAAGAGAAGAATATCAGTTACGGGCGAGTTCAATCCGTCAACTTACTGTATCGAATTGAAACTTCCGTCCGATGAACTTGGTTCGGAGTTTGGCCCTGATACTTGACTGAAAATTTGAATCAGCATCTCAGTCATCTCCGTCGTCGTCATCCTTTGAAAATACACAGAAAGAAAGCAACTTTATAGACTCCATAGTTGTATACATAAAAGAAACCCACTTGAGCTGCAAGAGAAACCAGCCATATGAGAGATGATTTACCTTCTATAAGCAATAGGGAGGCCATCTTCTTCGGAGGTTGCTGCTATCATCGATCCACAGCTATGGCAACACTTTGTTTTATGATTAGGGGCATCTTTATTGAAGTTAAAGGATATTCAAGATCTGAGTTCATCAATGTATAGAATTCTATAAAAAATTACAGTTGCAAAGCAAAACTTAATAGCAGAAGCGATGAAATGGATAAAAAAATGCATAAATTAGCCGACAAAGGTTGCAGCAGTAACATCTGAGAGGTAAAACATATCCTATCTAAAACTCTAATGGCAATACCTTGTTCACTGGTGTCGAAAACCCCATTCTTATAATCGAAGCCAACACCATTTTGGAATTGAGACCCCGTGAAAAGGCGAATCCATTCGGAGATGGGGTTGTGTCGATTAAATCTTTGTTTAACAGAGCACACGCTGTAACATCGTGGGCTAACAACTGCCAAACAACGACAGTTATATAATATAGATCGTGGCTTGTAAGCAAATTTTTTCAATATTTTATTTGTATTTGGGTCTGGAATTGGGATTTATTGGGTAAATGGACCCATGAATCAGAAATTTGGAAAAATTGCCTCCTCCCTACAAAAGACCTATATACCCTTACTAAGTGACCATAAAATGACAATATTACCCTTATTTAAAGACCCCAATGCTCAATTAGCCATATTAATGAAAAATTACTGTTCATCCGCTACAGTATTGTCTGTCGTTTCCTCTTTTGTCAGATTTTTTTTTACTTTTTACAGCTGTTTTTCAAGCTTTTACGTCGTCTTTATCAAAACGTAATTTCCAGCAAAACCTAGATTTCGTTCAAAGCTCCTAAATCCGTTCACAGCCCCCGGCGAGCAATTGCAGTACATTAAAAACGCACAGTCTACTTCGATGGCAACCAAAGCGATGACGAAGGTGGGTGTTAAATCATTTTTTTACCTTTTTCAATGTGTCGATCCAACGACTATGAGACGCGGTGGCTCGCGATCTTCGCAGCAGTGGTCACTGTCTGCATAGGGGACCCACACGGTCTTCGCAGGGTTGGCCCACGCGGTATGTATAGGGTTGGTACCGCGCGTATGCGCAAGGGTACCGTGATACTTCTCAAGGGACTCGAACGAAATTTGCAGGGGACCCTTGAGTAATTCGCAGGGGACCCGTGCAGTTTGTGCGGGGGACCCGTTGTACTTCTCAAGGGATCCAAACGAATCTGCAGGGGACCCTTGAGTAATTCGCAGGGGACCCGTGATACTTCTCAAGGGACCCAAACATTTTCGCAAGGGACCCTTAAGGAATTCGCAAGGGACCATACCAAGACGCAAGGGACCCGTGCAGTTTTTGCGCAGGGACCGTGATACTTCTCAAGGGACCCATACGTATTCGCAGGGGACCCGTACCGAAATGCAAGGGACCGTGCTATTGGTGCATGTGACCCGTGATACTTATCAAGGGACCCGGACGAATTCGCAGGGGACCCTTGGTAATTTACACAGGACCCTTACAGTTGGCACAGGGGACCTATAGGGTTTTCAATCAGCTTGATAACCAATTTGCATACTTGTCTTAACTCTGATGTTATTAATTTATAGTTCTATTGCAGACGCAACTGTCCAATAAGGATCGACATTTCGAATGCAGGTTTATTTGTACGTCACAATACATCGAAGCAAGCCAAAATATTCTGAATATCTTAGGTGATGCTGAGTTTGAAGCATTCATTCAAAGCAGTCCGGTCGGATGTCTCGTTAGGGCAGCCGATGATTTTAACCTCTCCGCCCAATTGATATGGTTTCTTATGAAGAGACAAAATGACCCTTCATACTGGGATGAGCTGTGGATGATCCTTAAAATAGACCACTCCGATTTTCTAAAATGGAGTACTGTTTGATCATCGGGTATAGTTGCTTGTCAATTATACCCGAGGTTTACGAAACAGTAGGTTTCATATTGAGGCACTTTTCAAATAAGGACACGATTCGTCTCATCGATGTGAGAACAGAATGGAGGAATTGTCTACCGAAGATTTCTATGGACAAATCGACGTCGAAAAATTGAAGCTCGCTAACGTGTATTTCGCGGCGGCCGTTTTGCTACCCGTAGAATGAAGAAAGACCCTAGCTTGCCTCCTTGGATTTTGTGGTTAGTAGAAGATTTTGAGTCATTCAACAACTACCCATGGGGTACCATTGCCTTCAACGAAGCGATACGCTCTCTGAAGCGCGATTTAACGAAGAAAAGAGATCAAGCGCGTAGTATAGGTCCAAACGATGGGGGCATTTTTTGCGTCAGTGTATTCGTGCATCCACTTCAAGTATGCTACTAATTGCTTATTTAATTATGTATAAGATAGTTTGTTATATTTGTCTAATCCTTTTTTTATTATTTGTTTTATTTTTTATAGATCCTTGCGTACGAGTGCATTAGTGAGATCGGTAACGAGTTTGCCACTCACAAACAATTGGGCCGTGATATGGTGCTTTCGAGAATTGCTATGTGGAGCACGAAACAATGGAGCAGGAAAGCATGCCCGAAGTTGGAGTTAATAACCGAACTCGCACGAAAATCTGTGCTGCATCCCGTGTTAGTGCCAACTTCGCAGGAGCTGCAGACTGCGTATTATAGAGTTGGTGACTTTGTTGTTCTCCACAACATGAAGTGCTGGACAGCATGCTAGAGTTGATTTTGCAAGGCGTGGATGTTGTATGCGTCTCTCACTTTGCCAAAGAGGCGCATCCTCACCAATCCCCGGCGCAACCACATCAATCGCCTGTGCATTCACATCCAACTCTGTTCTTCCCACATCCATCTCCAGTACATTCGCATCAATCGCCGTTCATACCACAACATCTCCAGTGCATTCGCGTCAATCGCCGTTCATTCCCACAACAATCTCCACAGCAGCCTCACCTATCTCCGCCGCGGCCATCATCTATTAGTTTCTCGATGTTGGTGTGTTCGATGAGTGGAGGTCAAGTGTGCAACAATAATTCGATCATATTAACAGTCGAATTAGTGATGAATTTATGCAGCTAAGAGGTGATTTAGATCGCCACTATTTGGCCAACGAGGATGAATCTGCTGCTTTTTGCAATTTTGCCGGCCGAAGATAGATTTGATGGAAGATCGTTTGTGGCATGGAATGACCTATAGCTTCCAGAAGCTTGCTGAGATGATGTATGTGGGTGCGGAGGCAGCCAATTATATCCGCTAGAGGCAGCGAATGAGCCATTTGAAGAAGCTGTGGGGGCAAAACCGGAGGCGGAAGAAGCTATGAGGGCAGAGAATGAGAGGGAAGAAGCAGCGAATGCGTCAGCAAGTTCGGGTGTTGGGCCTTCAAACGTGGCATATGCAGTCCAACAAACTCCAGCTCAGCCAGGCCCGTAGCTTATATAAGGCCGATGAGGCGGCCGCCTCAGGCCCGACGTGGGAGGGGCCCAAATTTATATATATATAATATATATATATATATATAGTTTTATATAGTTAAAAAAAAAAAAGCAAAGTAGATAAATGTAAATGGGTGAAGACGTAAGTGGAGTGTTTATTAATAGATGGGCCTTGAGTTGGAACAAAAGCAGCTCAAACTGTATTTAATAAAAAGTTCAGCCCAAGAAAATATATTAAAGCTTTCAATTTAGAGAAAGAGGAAAACGTGGTGGGGGGAAAAGTTTCAGACGAAGGGCTTCTGCAGGCCCGTAGCTGAGGTACTTGGGACCTGAGGCGAAACTCAAATTTCGGGCCCCTAATCATTCTTAAGTTTTTTTTTCAAATAGATATGTATAACGTAATTTTAAACCGTCGATGTAACTAAATAAATAAATAAAATACTATATATTATAGTAGAATGTTCAATAATACTTAAACTGATTACATAAATACTACTCGTCTAGATGTTTTAGAGGCAAAAATATTGATCAAATCTGCATAATCTAGTTGTCCGACCATTTCCTTTTCAATCGACAACATCGCTAGTCCATTCAGCCGCCTCATCGGCCTTATATAAGCTACGGGCCTGGGCTTCTGTATGAAAAGTTTTTATCTGATAAAATCTCGCTGCTTTCATCTGGGACTGAGCTTAGGTATGGCTGTGCTTACGTATATTTATGCTGTCTTTTCTTATTGATTGATTTGATTGGCGGCGAAGTGAACGAAGGCAATTTTTTTTACTTCTTCGAAAATGTTATCAAATACCATGTGTGTAAATTGTGATACGATATGCAATCAGGTGAAAGAAACAATTTGATGAAGTGACAGCGGGACTGTTGACGTTGCACAATCAGTGAAGAATCTTTCAGAGTTGAATACTTTTTATTATAATTGATCGAGCTCGATTTCTCTCCAAGTTAGATTTGAGCAATTTAAACAAAATCAAGAGATTTTTGGATTTTTTTGTTAAACTTGGAAAAGTTGAAGATTGATTCGTCTGCTAGCTTAATGGAGTCTTGTAAGAAGCTTGAAAAATTCCTGAGTCGTGATGGAAGTTCAGACATCAGTGGCGATGAACTATGCTCCGAGTTGAAGGTTTTGAAGTGCTACTTGAGAAATGAAAAGAGAGCAATTGATATTCTACGGCGTTTGGTGAAACTGGATGGTTTATTTCCAAATACTTATATTGCATACAAGATTTTGCTAACGATACCTGTAACAGTTGCATCAGCAGAAAGGAGCTTTTCTAAGTTAAAGTTGATCAAGAATTATCTTCGATCAACAATGTCACAAGATCGGCTGAATGGACTAGCGATGTTGTCGATTGAAAAGGAATGGTCGGACAACTAGATTATGCAGATTTGATCAATATTTTTGCCTCTAAAACATCTAGACGAGTAGTATTTATGTAATCAGTTTTAAGTATTTATTGAACATTCTACTATAATATATAGTATTTTATTTTTTATTTAGTTACTCGACGGTTTAAAATTACGTTATACATATCTTATTTGAAAAAAAACTTAAGAATGATTAGGGCCCGAAATTTGAGTTTCGCCTCAGGTCCCAAGTACCTCAGCTACGGGCCTGAGCTCAGCGCATGCGGAATTGGTCCAAGTACGTGCAAACCCCATACACAGAATTTCCCCCCTCCACATCGGCCAGACACAGCGTTTCCTTGTGGGAGGCCCATATGCAGAAGAGAGTTGCCCTTTGGCCAACCGTTGCAACCGAAATCACGTTGATGCGTGCAGATGACCGCAAGCCATGCTACTCGATGCATATTGGCCGTGACTGGTTCGAGAGGCTGTGCATAAGTGGAAAGTGGATTGATGGAAAGATACGTACTTCCTGTTATGTGCGGGTCCCTTGCATATGTGTGCGGGTCCCTTGTCTTTGGTTACGGGTCCCTTGAATATGTGCGCGGGTCCATTGTCTTTGGGTACGAGTCCCTTGCATATATGCGCGGATCCCTTGCATATATGCACGGGTCCCTGAATATGCGCTGGTCCCTTGCATATGTGCGCTGGTCCCTTGCATATGTGCGTCCCTTGTCTTTGGGTATGAGTCCCTTGCATATATGCGCGGATCCCTTGCATATATGTACGGTCCCGTGAATATAGGCCCGAGTCCCTTGCATATGTGCCCGGGTCCCTTGAACACATGCATGTGTCCCCTGAATAACCATTGTCGTCTATATTGCACAGCACGTCGATGAAGCTTTTCTGGGATTCATTTATCTACAAAGGTCGTGCCCACATGTTTCAAAGAAATATGCGTTTATGAGGACAATGTTCGCGATTCAATGCGATATTAATGGGATGGAATTGGGGAAAATAGATAATGGATTTATTGAGTCAATGCGTAAGTATGCTACGGGGAAGGATGATAATTGGCCGTCAATGCCTTGGAAGAAGTCGACTTCATCGTCGTCTCACTTTTTACGAATGACAATCATTAGATCATTTGCGTAATGCATATTCAAGACAGACAGATAAATACGACTCCGATATATCATGTGATAAGTACGGCCGATCAATAAAGTTTGGAAAACCTGACGGAAAGATTATCCCAAGTCCATTCAGGAAGTGGAGAAGTTTAAGGCATAATAAGTTCCCTAAGCAATGGCTTGAGTAAGTATTAGTATTTTTATTATTCCATATATGAGTTTCTTTAGTACTAACTATATATTCATTATTTCAGTGGCGAGTGCGGGATTTACATGTTACCGGCTGCTTTTTCCATGATCTTCGACACTGGTGACATGTTTGACCTCGATAGGGAGCGAATTACCAAGTTTAGGCAGTATCTAATTGTATCTACCTATCGCAACGACTGGTCCATTTAACATTAGTATGTATTATGTGTGTTCTGAACCATGATTTATTGTATTTTGTATTATGTGTGTTTGGTACCATGATTGTATTTTGTATGAACTTTAGGCGGATCTTCTTAACATCTAATTTTGATCTTCAACTATAAGGATGTTTCATACGTATTTGTGTTCATTGGGAGACTTTTTTATACGAACTATGAAGTATCATAACATCACTCTAATATGTTGATGATAGTTGTTGAAATGGTTCTGGTTCATTTATAATATGGGACATTTTTTTATACGAGGTGACCCGAACCCAATGCAAGGTACCCTTACCGAAATGCAAGGGACCCGAACCGAAATGCAAGGGACCCTTACCGAAATGCAAGGGACCCTTACCGAAATGCAAGGGACCCTTACCCAATGCAAGGGACCCGAACCCAAATGCAGGGGACCCTTATCCAAATGCATGGGACCCTTACCCAAATACAAGGAACCCAAAATACAACGTTTTAAAAAAAGAACATTACAACAGTCATACAACATTAATCAATCTTTCCAGGGAAAAACAGTCACAAATCGCTACCTTCTAAATTCGCCAGTTGAGGGTATTCGATTTTTGTGTTCTGCCACGCTATTTTGTAAAGTGTGGTGGAAGCATATCAATACCACGTTCAATTCGTTCTGTTACGGGCCAAATTGTACCTTCATATGCTAATTCCAAAATGTTCAAAGTGTAGTAGCTATGCACTAGACTGTAAACTTCGACTTCAGCAATGCTGCAGGCTGCAATAGCATGTGGACAGGGGACGCGATCGATATCAAACTTCTTACAACTGCATGAGCCAACTTGTAGATAGACAACCTCGTTTTGGTTCTGCACATAAACATTATAGTGTAAATGCCCAACCTCCGACACATGATATTTTTAGAATCACTGAAATTGTCACGAATAATTGACTCGACCTTCGGAGTGAACGCTGTCATATTGGCAGCAAGTGAAGCTTCGCAATTAGATCGACGCTTGGTGAACCAATTTGCAGTCAATCTTTGCAACGAGTCCAATAACCTATCAACGGAAGCTCCCGAGCATCACACCGGGCAGCATTTATCGATTCTGATCCATTTGTCGTCATTATGTTGTATCTAGATGAAGGGCAATATGCCCTCGTCCATATAGCAAGTGTGACGTTGTCTTCCAGATACTTGTGAGTCTTGTGAATTTTTCTTCCATAATCTTGTAAAGAGAATCACACTCACTCCTAGTGTAGGCATGCGCGACACGCCAAAACAAATCACAAGCACCTTTCTCCGTCTTGATTCTAGTCTTGATATTTTGCTTAAATATGCCACAAACAAATCCACGAAATGCGTTTGGGAAGACAATTGGAACGGCGCTTATAGTTCCGAGGGCTCTATCCGAAATTATCACCAAATCATCGGTGTCGCCCACGATTTCTCGCAATCTCGTGAAGAACCATGTCCAACATGGCATCGACTCCTCATCCGTGAAGCCCTATGCTAGAGGATATTGGTGGTGATTTTCGTCATGTGCCGTGGCTACAAGCATGCATCCTTTGTACTTTCCCTTTAAAAACGTTCCATCAATAGAAATAACTCTCCTCATGTAAGCAAATCCCTTCATGCATGCGCCAAATGATAAGAACATATATATTTGAATCTATACTCTTCATCCATCTCCCAATACGTTATACTATCAATGTTCGCTCTCTTCACCCCTTCTAAGTATGCCGGTAGTAGACCAAAACAATTATCTCTGTTGCCTACCAATTCTTCTCGTGCAAGATGCTTTCCTCTCCAAGCCTTGTAATACGAAACTTCAACCCCCTATTTTGCATCATTGACACAATTGCTTTGGGGCTTGGAATATCGCTCGCACCTATGAAATTTTCGAGTAACATACTCGATACCACGGACGAACTTCCTTGTCAATGCTTCCGGTGTCGATGATATACATCAGTGTGAGTATTTTCGAATGGAGAAGATTGGAGAGTCTTTAACTTTCGTAGCTCGTAACCGCCAAGACATTAAAGGTTTGAGCAACGAATAACGTACAATTTTGTGTTTGACTTTACGACTTGGAATTCAAAAGACGAATTGCAACTTTCAAGAATTCATTCTGCGCCTCGCTCTTATTATGAAATCCTGGCCATTGTATAAACTGGATCCATCTGTAAATGAATATGTACTATCCTCTGCCACTTGTACATCTTGATCATCTACAGATACTTCAATACCATCAATGTGATGGTCCCTTTCCAAATAACCAATTTCTTCCTCACTTTGTCTTGACAGCTCTTCTTGACGTCCATGTTCTTCCCCCAACGTTTGGTCTGCACCTCTGCAGGGTCACGGAAATATTGAGTAGATGTGTCGCAAGGCTGGGTCTCAACGGGCTCAATTACGGCATTTTCATCACAATACGTTATAAGATCGATATTATTGTCCGTAGAATCCTCACGAACAGGAGGGGCATCATTGACACAATACTCAGCCTCAACATGGAGTACGGGTCTTGATTGTGGGCCACCAAATCTAAGGTATGCATGTAAGTTGTAATTGTTTAAGATGTAGCTAGGCCGTAGAATGCAATACACAACATTCAACATGTAGCTTAGTCTCAGTTTCACATTGTCGTTTCGCAATGATAATACCTTGACTATCTCATCCTCCACATCTTTCATCGTGCACGAATCCTCGTCGACTATGATTGATTGCCATATACAACTTGCTTGTGGACACCATTTAGAAGTATCATCATTCTAAATTATCCAACTACCACCTAATGGAAACACAATATTGGTGATAGTCATGGTGATCACCTAAAATATGTGTAAATAATTCGTTAGGAACATTCTTTAAATGAAAAACAAACAAAATTGTGCACGGGTGGTAAACGTCTACTAATACGTTTATTGTACTAGTTATTTGCGTCATAATAGTGTATTCTTCACTGTTTCATGCATTTATATGCTCTATTTACACCTCTTTTCACATTGTAGGACCTTAGGATGTCTACCGAGCAAAAAGGAGCGAAAATAAGGCAAAACGGACAAGTTACGATGCTGACAGGAAAATATCACGGCCGTGACACATTATGCATTAGGCCGTGACTATTGTGCGAAGCCAAGATTCAACTCAGTCACGACCGTGACACTTCTTGCACCAGGTCGTGACCCAAAGCAACAACAACATTAAAAAATCCATATATCCCAATTCAGACCACGGATTGAGAATCCCTTTGGTCAGAATCAATATTGGAGAGTCTTATATCTATGACTAAAACTTCAAGTCAATTGGACATTGTTTACATTTCTATCTGAGAGAAATACGGAGCTATCGCAAGGCTGTTAAAAGTGTCACGACCGTGACGCTACTGCACGAGGCTGTGACGCACGGCAGTGAGCTCATTTTGTACCCCGACAGTGTCACGGTCATGAAGGCTCGTGTCTCATGCCGTGAAGGAGTCGAATTTCAATATAAAAGCCCAATTTCGATTCAAAAAGAGGGGATACCAATCAGAACTCGACCCTAATCCATCAAAGATGAAAAGAGACGCCAAGAACGGAGAATTCCACTCAAGAAATGCAAGAGACGGATCAACGATGAAATCACGCCGAATTGAACGAGGAACGAAGATTCATCCACGATACCATCTCAGATCCAGCAGTACATCAAGATCATGAGTCTTCCTTCCTTGTTTTCAATTTCATTCACTGTTTTCCCGTTAATTATGAGTAGCTAAATCCCTTTTATGTGTTTGTGAGTAGATGAACGCTAGGTTAATTCGTATTTAACACATATGTTTATCGTGACTCGTGTTTATGTCTATTTATCTATCTATGAAATTGTTTCTTCGCTTTAATTTGTCTATGTGTTAAAGTGAATGTGTGGAAAATCGTTAGGGCGGCCGCTAAATAACGATTAGGCAGTTCGTAGAAGATATGATTCGAGTATAGGGCGAAAGCAAAACTCGATCCTCGCCGTTAGTAATTACTAAATTTTAGATCCCCGCGAGTGTTTAGGGCGACAACAAATTTGTGAGTGGGTAGAAAATTACTGCGACTTAGTCAAGATTACGTAGGAACGATAATTTACTGTCTTAGATCGATAGCAGCTAGCGGGATTCGAATCCCGAGCATATCTTTATTATTTGAAAGCGCGCACATCAGTTTTTAGTCGTTTGTCTTAATCCCTCGTTGCTTGGATTGATCTGTTAGGTTAGTTCGCAAAACAATCTGCGTACTTTATTTAGGCTAGATATCGAGTCGGTAGGTTTTACTAGTAATCAAGTTTATTCCTCGTGTTCGATACTCGTTTACTCACTTTGCTACACTGCTAACGATAGGTTCACTGCCTATCGCACGTCGGTGATAGAAATTAAGTATTCGTTTTATTTTATCACTTGTCGCACTTGCAATTTATATTAGCACACCGCGTGTCGATCAAGTTTTTTGGCGTCGTTGTCGGGGAATATTTAGGAACATTGTAGTTCGGTATTTTAACCACTTTATTTGACGTTTTCTTTGTTTTTCATTATTTGCGTTTATTTATGTTTTATAACATTACTACTTTTGTTGTTTCTTCGACATTTTTATCTGTTCTTCGCTAACTTCGTTTTCACTTATGGTTAGGTACGATTCAGCAGTGAATGACCCGAAGTCATCCATCGAGTCCCATTGTTGACGCAGACCTAGATTTCAAGCGTAAGTTGCGAAGGCAACTCAGGTACGACACCGAACGAGCGACCACTAGCTCTTAGGATCTGCTAGTAAACTATTCAGAGGACAGCTCTCAGGAATCGACCCAAACTCTCGAGTAGAGGCATCCGTAGATAGCCCAGATATAGAAGGAGAGATGGCAGACCATAGAGTGCCTGTTCACAATGTTCTAGAGGAGGAGCAGTCACTACAAGATCTATTCAAGAATGCCGCACTAGGCGTACAGAATCGGCGATAGTTATTCAGCCGATCGAAAACAATAACTTCGAGCTGAAGTATTCTTGGCTTCAGATGATATTCTAGACGGCCCAATTTGAAGGGAATCCAGACGACGATTCCTACTCACACCCTCAAGGCTTTTCTAACAGTGACCGACACCATCAAGATCAACGGTGTCCCGGGCGATGCAATTAAGTTGATGTTATTCTCATTCTCGTCAAGTTCAGAGCGAAGGACTGGCTGGAGATGCTGCCACCTTGCTCGATCACTACATAGGAAGAGCTGCGAGCCGCATTCATCGGCCACTACTTCCCTTTATCAAATGTGTTAAGGTTAAGACAGAATCTCCCTGTTCCATCAGAAGGACACAGAAAACCTCTATGAGGTGCGGGAGCGATACAAGGCACTACTGAAGAAGTGCCCGCAACACGAGATGTCACAGACAGCCATGATCAACCACTTCCATGAGGGTCTCAATGATCAGACTGTTCACATGCTAGATGGAGCCACAGGAGGAGGGCTCGTGAAGCTCTCTACTACAGATGCTTGGAATTTACTCAAGGACTACTCGAAGAACATCTTCATGCGAGGCAACATGAGGATTAAGACACTTGGCGTGTTCGGCGTGAGCAAGGAGACGGCTACGAATGCTAAATTTGAGGCGCTCCAGCAATAGATTGCGACAACAAACTCTCAGCTGCAGACGGTGATTGGAGCCCTACTTCCCAAAGCTGGGCAGACGCAACCCGTGAACGTCGTGACGACCACTGCACCATCACAGCATACACCGTACATAGCACTGTGTGGGGTTTGTGGCGCGGCCCATGAGATGTCTGAATGCCAACTCGGGCAACCCCTAGAGCACGTAGACTACATGGGAATTACCAAGGCGGCCAACGAAGCTACCAGCCCCGAGCGCACCCCAACTTGGCGTATGGAAATTAAAACCACCAAGGGCAAGGACCGCCAGGATTTCAACCTAGACCATCCGGTAAGCGGGGTGCCATGACAATACCATAATGCACCCGCAGGGTCAGGATCTGACGATATGAAGGAGATGAAGGACAAGATGAAAATGCTCCTCACAAATTTCAACAATACCACCGTAGCTCACGAGAGTATAATGATGAAGATGGAGTAGTACATTGACCGACACGTGGTGTGTGAATGAAAAGTGCGACAAGTAATAATTAAAACGAATACTAAATTACTGTCACCGACGTGCGATAGGCAGTGGACCTATCGTTTGTAGCGTAGTAAAATGAGTAACCGAGTATCGAACACGAGGAATAAATCAAGTACTAGTAATCACCTATCGACTCGATATTTAACCTAAATAAAATGCGCAAATTGTTTTGACGACTTAACCTAACAGATCGCTCCTAAATCAACTAGAAATTCAAAGAACACGCTTAGAACTGATATGAAGTTTCAGATGATAAAGATGTGCTCGGGGTTCGAATCCCGCTAGGTGTGATCGCCTAAGACAATGAAATATCGTGCCTACGTGATTCTTGACTAAATCGCAGTAATTTTTTCTATCCACTCGCGAATTTTCTGTCGCCCTAAACGCTCGTCGGGATCTAAAATTCAGTAACTACTAATAGCGAGGATCGAGTATTTGCTTGCGCCCTATACTCGAATCCTATCTACGGCCTATTCGTTGTTAGCTGTCGCCCTAAACGATTTTCCATACATTCACTTTAACACATAGACATATTAAAGCGAAGAAGCAATTTCATAGAAAAATAAATAGTCAGAATACTCAAATCACGATAAACATGTCTTAAGTACGGCTAATCCTAGCGTTCATCTAATCCCAAACACAAAAGGGATTATCTACGCATGATAGACGAGAAAACAACGAAAGAAATAAAGGATAAAGGCGAAGAATTCATGTTCTTGATATACGGATGATCTGCGATGGGAGTGTTTGAAGATTCTTCGTCTTCGTCAAATTGGGCGTGATCTCGTCGATGATCCGTCTCTTGCGCTCCGGATGCGATTCTGCGTTCTTTTGTGCTAATTTTCATCTCTAGTGTGATTAGGGTTAATCTCTGGTAAGTTGTGTCTTTTTGTGGGTCGAATTTGGGCTTTTTATACTGATTCCCGTGTCGATCACGGCTTGGGACATGGGCCGTCACAGCCGTGACCAACACCGCTCACGTCTCGTCACTTTCTGCCCAGCGTCACGGCCAAGTGCATTGCACGTCACGGCCGTGACCATCATCAGTCCCGCTCTCTGTCTCTCATCACGGCCAAGTGCATTGCACGTCACGGCCGTGACCATCATCAGTCCCGCTCTCTGTCTCTCGTCACGGCCAGACGCATTATGCGTCACGGCCGTGACCGATGGCAGTGTTGCCGTTTTCGCGCCGTTTTGCCTCGTTTTCGCTCCTTTTCACCCGAAACTCGTCCTATGCTCCTTCAACAACAAAATAAGTGTAAATATATTGAATAAATGCATAAATTGATTGCTAAAGCTCTATTATACCCCGAATAAATACTACGATAAATGCATTTAAATGCGTTATCAAACCTCCCCACACTTAAGCATTTGATGTCCTCAAGTAAATTAGAAATCAGATAAGGCATCAAACTAGGATAACGGCACGATTGTTCGCAATTTATCATCAAAGCTAGAAGCACAAAAGGAATCAAGCAAACAATCACGGACATTACACTAATGACTTGCACTTGTCGACCTGAATTTTCTTCGCACTGCTAATCGAGACTGATTCACTCAATTCACTCAAGTGTATAGGCTAGCATATGATGAGTCACTCAATTCGTACACTAGTCCAACCCCTACCATAAACTTGCAAGTTAATCGCATCTCTATATTCAAAGGGCAAGTATAAATCTGAGGGTCTTTTCAGGGAAAAACGAGTCGAACAATCATGAAGCGGAAAGCATAAATAATGAACACTTAATCTTAGAGCTAGGACACGTGATCGAAAATTATCAAAGAATACAGCATGATCAAACAGACAGTCACACGTCCCAACATAAGACTCGACGTTCTCTCTCCGAAATCCTAGACTTTTCTGCTCGACCCTCTCAACTCAGTTCCCTTTCATTTTCTGCCTTTTCACCTTAGTTACGCTCTACTTTTGTGCACTGCCCTTATTCCCTAAAAACATCAAGGTTCGGCTTTTGTCGCAAAGAATACATCGTCACAGCGAATGCCGTGTACCTAGGGATACTTATTACCGAGACCTATATCTTGCAAATGGTTATGGACAGGCTTATGCAAGGGATCGGGTCATTTCAGAAAACGGTCAAGTAGGGACGAGTCATTCACGAATAGCAGAAAAGAACATCAAATCAAACACTGGAACAGTAAACTTTCAAGTTCGACTTCTGCTTTATTCTAATCAACTCAGGCTCATAAAATCTCTGGAGATTTATTCGGGTCAGTGGCTTCTATAACATACGAGTAAGCAACGAATAGACTCAGCTCAACGTGGCTAACTAATGGGGTTCGTCATGGTTAAGAAAATTTGGCCCTAGACTGATTCCTATTGCCCTCATCATTTTCACACTAACACACCAAAACAGTTTCAACACGCATCAGACAGGCAAGTTCTAGAGAGATATAGACTAGGCACGTCACACAACCAAGAAAAATGAGCATAAGCTCGTCAGGCTCAAACTCTCACACGAAACAGGGTTATGTGTACGGATCTCTCAAAACAGTGTTATATCTATTCAGGCAGATAAGATTCAATCAGTCATGCATGTCCTAATTGCTCATAGAATTTCATAGAATGCAGACCAACTCGAGATAAGCGCAAACAATCATGCCTGATTCAGTAATTCATGCCTTTCCAACGAACTCAACGACTCACGAAATGTCATAAAAATTTAAAAATTTTCACGTAAGTTCTAAAACTAAATTCCCTCCCCACACTTACGTCAGACGTTGTCCTCAACGTAAAAATGATTAAAAGGGAAAGAAAAAGGGTTTAAAAGAACGGGACTCCCTGACGTGGTCGTGTCGTAGTTGTTTATTATGCGCGTGAAGGTCATGTTGTAATCCATTATGCGTATCCTGGCGCTAGCTAGAGAGCAATAGACACGAAAAGAGAGAGTAGTCATAAGATTAACTAGAAACATAGTTATAAGCGCAATGTCATAAATGAAACACACGCGACTACGCAAGTAAACGCAATGTCATAAAGGAAAAAGAAGAAATCCCTAGGTGGCGGGCGGTGGCGGTGGTGATGGTGGCCTGGCGCAGGAAAGTCATCGATTGCTGGGAATACTTGAGCGCCGTGTCCATGGCTTGAAGGGCCTGGTTATAACGCTCTAGCTCTGCGTCGTAACAGCGGTGGGCTTCCTCGTTCTGGCGCTCGTACTCTTCCTGTTGGCGCCGAGTCTCTTCGTTGTATCGCCGGAGCTCGTCGTCCCTTTGTAGCGAGTCGGCGTTCATGCGCATCATGTCCTGGCGCAGTGCTTCAAGGTCCGCGTTGAAGCGTACGGGGCGATGCCGGATGATTCGCCCTGATGGTAGCCAGAGGAAAAGGAGGGCCCTCAAGTCGTCGTGTCCGTCTCCACTGGGTGGGGGCCGTCTAGGTAGAGCTGGTCGTTGGGGACGGCTCCGTGGTCGGTCTGGCCGCGATACATCTCGTGCCAGATATATACCTTGTTGGGGCGAGTCCAGGTGGGCGCCTTCACGAGCATCTTCATCTTCACAAGCCTCTCCTCGTTCACCGGGTGACGCCCGCCTACTATCTCCATCTCGGGTGCATTCGCTGGCCAGTAGCGTAATCCCTTGATCACCTTGGTGATGAGCGGGCCGACGGCGATCTTGCCATGGGGTCGTGCTTCCGCCTGAGCACTGAAGGCGTAGGCTACCGCCATCCCTAAATTGATCCGTTCGCCTCGCTGCAGCTGGGTCAGGTAAAACAGATCGCGGAGGGTGACTGCTCCGTGTGAGTCACCCCTCGGTGTAAGCGAGGTCGTCAGGAGGCGGTGAATATAGCGTAGTCCTGGGCTCCTCAGCGCAGATGCCTTCGACGTCTTCGCGCTGTATGCCGGCTCGCCAGGTCGAGCGATTTCAGCCCAGCACCCCTGTCGTCCGCCCGGTTGATCGAAGTAAGTCGCGAAGGAACGGTGTCGGGGCTCTGGGACTCCAAGTGCATGGGACAGAGTGTCGGCCCTCACTATCTGCTCTTCGTTGAACGCCCGAAATCGGATTTTGTGGTCGCCGTATTCGTCGAAAGAGAACGTGGCAAGGAACTCCAAGGTGAGTTCCTTGTACGCCGGTTCGTCAATGGCCAGGAAGGTGTTCCATCCACTGAGTGATAAGTACTGTGCGACCTGCTGGTCGATGTGGTACTTCTCTAGCGTCTCGTGGTTGATCTGGTCCATGGCTATGAACTCCATTCCTTCAGCCTGGTGTATCGTGCCGTCTGGGCCTCGTCAGTGAACTGGCCCATGGCTTCTAGCATTGTCGGCGGGGGTCGGCGTCGCCTTTGACGAACGGGCGAACGCGAGGAGGGGTCATGTGAGCTGATGATCGACTTTTACCCATAGTACCTGAAAGCGAAAGTGTGAGCTCAAAGAGATAGCAAATAAACGCAAGCAACTTGACTCGACCAAAATATTTACAGGAGACATGTAGTTATCACGATCACATGCAAAGTTCAAAGCGGCATTTTGTCGAACACGTCACGGGTAGATGGGATAAGCATATCAATCAAGATTAATGTTCCAAATCAACAAATTACGCATACCCAACATGTCAATAGCATGTAATCATCATAAAATAGCATGAAGAACACGAAATTGGGCTTAATTCGGAAAGCCCCAAAATCGAAATTAGGTTCTTCATAAACATGTCGTAATCAACACAATTCACGTAATTAAGCATGATAGAGCTCCTAGCATGTATCTACCAATAATAGAGCAAGTCAAACACAAAATTGGTCCCAATTCAAAAGCCAATTTCGAAAATTACGGTTCGTCATCAAATCCTAAATTCGCAACTAATTTCAACGAATTAAGCATACCAATAGTAAACATATCATGTAATGAACAATTAAGAACAGATTCATTTCAAAATTTAACAATTTCGACGAGATTCTCCACAAGTTAGATCGAGATAGTGTAAAGAAGAAGAAAATTCATACCTTCGAGTTTTTGATGATATAAAGAGACGAATTGTGATGTTTAGGCTGTGGATTACCGGATTAGGGAGGGGTCCGGCGGCGTTAGGTGGTGGAAGGGTGATTTTGGGTGGTAGAAGGTGGGGGGGCGAGAGGGAGAGAAGAGAGAGAAAGAGATGGAGAAGAAAGGAAAAAAAAGACCTTTTAAACGTAAAATCGTCGAGGTCACGGCCGTGACCTATATAGGTCTTGGCCGTGACACTCGGCAGCGCTTCTTCTGCCGCTAGTCATGGCCGTGACATCTATGTCACGAGCCGTGAGAGAATCGGGCGAATTTTTTTTAAACCCGTAAGCATCACGGCCGTGACTGCTTAGCAGTTGGCCGTGACATGAGGCAGTGAGTACCTCTGGGTTGTCACGGCCGTGACTGCTTAAGCAGTTGGCCGTAACATGAGGCAAGTGAGCGCCTCGGTGGTAGTCACGGCCGTGACTGCTTAAGCAGTTGGCCGTGACACCTTTTTTTTTAGCTAAAGCTATGCTTAAGACATAAATGAAAATACCTGGGTTGCCTCCCAAGAAGCGCTTACTTTACCGTCTTTAGCCGGACTTACTTGTCTTTTCGCTTCGCTCAAGTCGGAAGTCCAGGTACAGCACTTCCCTCTCGGTCGCGTCTTCCTCGCCTGCGAGATAGTGCTTCAACCTATGGCCGTTCACCTTAAAAGTGCCCTGCTCCATACCTGAAATCTCAACAGTACCATAAGGGAAAAACACGGGTAACAGTGAACGGTCCTGACCAGCGTGATCTAAGGTTGCCAGGAAAAAGCCTAAGTCGAGAGTTAAAAAGAAGGACTTGGTCCCCTTCCTGAAACTCTCGCCTTTGCCTAATCTTTTTATCATGATAGCTTTGGAGCGTTCCTTATACATGCAGGGGTTATCGTTGGCCGATAAACGCGACTCGTCTAATTCGTTGATTTGGAGTTGTCGCTTTCCGCCGGCGTTCCCCAAATCAAATCCAAGGAGTTGATGGCCCAATATGCCTTATGCTCTATTTCTACGGGAAGATGACATGCTTTTCCATAGACTAATCTATATGGTGTAGTACCTATAGGGGTCTTATATGCGGTCCTATATGCCCAGAGTGCATCATTCAACTTGTTCGCCCACTCCCTACGGTTCCCCTCCATAGTTTTCTCTAGAATGCGCTTCAACTCGCGATTACTACTTCGACTTGACCACTAGCTTGGGGATGGTACGGGGTGGATAGGCTGTGTCTAACACCGTAACGTTCTAAAGTGCGTGCAAACTGGGTGTTACAAAAGTGAGTGCCTCTATCACTAATATCTAGGTACCCCAAAACGTGAAAACAATGTTCGCAAAACTCTAACGACTACCCTAGCATCATTTACGGTTAAGGCTTGTGCCTCGGCCCACTTAGAAACATAATCGACAGCGACTAGGATGTACTTATTGTTGTACGAGCTAGGAAATGGAACCATAAAATCTATACCCCATACATCAAAAAATTCACAAACTAAGATGAAGTTATGGGCATTTCGTCACGTTTTGAGAGATTACCTGCGCGCTGACACTGATCACAAGTGTCAACGTACCTTTGGGCGTCCTTGAAAATCGTGGGCCAGTAAAATCCAATCTCCAAAACCTTCTGAGCGTTCTGTTTGCTGCGTAGTGTCCTCCGGTCGGGCCATTGTGACAATGTCTAAGGATCTGCGTCGATTATGGGGCCGCCACGCATCGCCGTATTACCTGGTCTGCACATCGCCTGAAAAGATACGGGTCTCCCAAAGTAGTACCTCAACTCAGAAAAGAATTTCTTCTTTTGCTGACTCTGTACTCCTTTGGTAGGACCCTTGCAACAAGATAGTTAGCGTAATCTGCGAACCAGGGAGTGTCGTCACTTACCACATGTATCGAGTAAAGGTGCTCGTCTGGGAATCGATCGTGTATCGGTCTTCTGTCCTTGTGGTATATTTCGGACTCCTCCAATCGAGAGAGGTGGTCCACCGCCAAGTTCTCTGCACCTTTCTTATCGCGGATCTCGATGTCGAATTCTTGCAGTAGCAGGATCCACATAATTAGCCGTGGCTTGGCATCGGGCTTGCTAACAAGTACTTAAGGGCAGAGTGGTCAGTAAAAAAAAATACTTTAGATAGGATAGATATGACCTGAACTTGTCGAAAGCGAAAACGACGGCCAGCAACTCTTTTTCGGTGGTCGTGTAATTGGCTTGGGCTGCGTCTAGCGTCTTCCTCGCGTAGTATATCGGCCTGAAATGGTTTTCCTTACGTTGCCCTAGCACGGCCCCAACTGCATAGTCACTAGCATCGCACATTAGTTCAAAGGGCAGCCCCCAATAGGGGCTACCATAATAGGTGTTGCGATAAGTCTTTCCTTAAGTAAATTGAAAGCATGCAGACATTCGTCATTAAAATCAAATGGGGCATTCTCTAGCAATCTAGACATAGGACGTGCAATCTTAGAAAATCTTTGATAAACCTGCGATAAAATCCTGCATGTCCTAGAAAGCTTCTAATCGACTTCACGTTCGAGGGGACAGGCAATTTTTCTATGGTTTCTAACTTAGCCCAGTCAACTTCGATTCCTTTAGAGGAGATCTTGTGATCGAGGACTATACCCTCTCGAACCATGAAGTGGCACTTTTCCCAATAGTGCCAAGTTCGTTTCCTCGCATCGTGCGAGTACGAGTTTCAGATTTGACAAGCATGCTTCAAACGACGACCCGAAAACAGAAAAATCGTCCATAAATACCTCCATTACCCACCTACCAATTCATCGAATATGGCCATCATGCATCGCTGGAAGGTGGCTGGGGCATTGCATAAGCCAAATGGCATCCTTCGGTACGCGAACGTTCCGAACGGGCACGTAAATGTGGTCTTCTCCTGGTCCTCAGGTGCTATGGGAATCTGTAGATAGCCTGACAAACCATCAAGGAAACAATAAAATGAGTGACTCGCTAACTTTTCTAGCATTGATCAATAAATGGTAAAGGGAAATGATCCTTTCGCGTGGCATCGTTCAACTTCCTGTAGTCGATGCAGACGCGCCATCCGGTCACGGTCCTCGTTGGTGACGACCGTCATGCCTCCTTTTTTGGAACTACTTGGACCGGGCTGACCCATGCGCTGTCTGAAATGGGATAGATCATCCCCGCGTCTAGCAATTTGATCACCTCCTTCTTTACCACGTCCTTCATGTTGCGGTTGAGCCACCTTGGCGTTGAGCGACCGGCTTGAAATCGTCCTTCATGAGGATCTTGTGCGTGCAATAGCTTGGGTTGATACCCCTTATGTCGGATATCTTCCACGCCAACGCCTTCTTGTACGCCTTCACCACATCTAAGAGCTGGCCCTTCTGTCTGTCGTCGAGGTTCCACGAGATGATGACGGCAGCCCTCCATTGTCGCTCAGAAACGCGTACTCGAGGTGGTTGGGTAGTGGCTTCAATTCCAGGACCGGTGGCTCCTCGACCGAGCTCTTTTCCTTGTCCTCTTCGCTGCTCTCGTCGATAGCTATGATCGGCTCGTCGACCTCCTCCCCACACTCATCGATCGCCATAAGTCTATGCATGTCGTGATCACCGACCTGTGACAGACCTTGCACGGAAAAGAGAAAGTCGTGGTCAAATACCTCCAAAAAGTAACATTTATCATCTTGCTCGCCGCTCTTTTCATCGAGTCGGCCATATTAAAAGTAACTTTCTCGCCGTCTACTATCAGGGTCAAAGTCCCATTCCTAACGTCTATCATGGTCTCCCCGTCGCTAGAAACGGTCTACCTAAAATCAAGGGAACATTCTCGTCTTCCTCCATATCGAAAATAACGAAATCTGCGAGAATCACAAACTTATCGACTTTAACTAAGACATCCTCGATAACACCTCGAGGGTACTTCAACGACCTATCAGCTAGTTGGAGGCTCATTCTAGTGGGTCGTGGCTCACCTAATCCTAGACGCTTGAACATAGAATACGGCATAAGATTAATGCTAGCGCCTAGGTCTGCTAACGCACGCTCAATCACTAGATCTCCTATAAGACAGGGAATAGTGAAACTCCCTGGATCCTTGAGCTTCTTAGGGATCTTGCTTTGGAGAATCGCCGAGCACTCTCCTCGTAGGCAAACGGTGGAGACGTGTTCGAGCTTCCTTCTGTTTGTCAGCAGGTCCTTCAAGAACTTGGCGAAGCTGGGCATCTGCGTAATAGCTTCAACGAAGGGTAAGTTAATATGCAACTCTTTACACATACCCATAAATTTACCGAACTGCGCCTCGTTCTTGTCCTTCTTCAGTCGAGCGGGTATGGGATCTTTGGCTGGTATGGCTTCACTGGTGGCCGCTGGATCTCCGTCACCTTTTCCTTCTCGGGCTCGACCTTCTCCTTCTCAGCGTCGGCCTTCTCGACATCATCGCACCTGATCTCCTCAACTTCGGGCTCGTCGTGGCTCTCTTGGCATTCTCCTTGGCCTTCTTTTGGCGGGCACTTCTTGCAATTCTCGCCCATTCCTCAGCGTCACCGCCTTGCAGTACTCCTTAGGATTCGGCTCGGTGTAGCTTGAGCGATCCCTGAGTACACCCCGCCAACTGCTTCGCCATCTGGCCCATCTGCTGCTCCAGCTTTTTGAGCGAGGCATCTGTGTTCTGAGCACGTAAGTCGTTCGCCTCCATGTACTCCTCCATCTTCGTCATACGGCTCTCGTGGGCTGCGGTGGTGCTACTGAAATTCATGAGGAGTGTCTTCATCATGTCCTTCATCTCCCTCATGTCGTCGGATCCTCCCGTGGGCACGTTCTGGTACTGTCGTGGTGGCCCGTTTTGGAATCCGGAAGGTCTGGGCTGAAATCCTGGTGGTCCTTGGCTCTGATGGTTCTGATTCCCGTACGCCATGTTTGGATGTGCCCGAGGCTGGAAACTTCGCTGGCCGCCTTGGTAATTTCCCATATAATCTATGTGTTCCAGCGGCTGCACAAGTTGGCAATCTGAGGTCTCGTGGGCTGCGCCGCAAATCCCGCATAATGGCACGTAAGGCGTGTGCTATGTCGGTGTGGTGGTGGCCACGGCATTCATGGGCTGAGTCTGCCCGGACTGGGAAGCAATGCACCAATCACCGTCTGCAACTGAGATTTCGTCGAGGCGATTTGTTGCTGGAGCGCCTCGATCTTAGCGTTAGTGGCCGTCTCCTCGCTCACTCCAAATACGCTTGTCGTCTTCATCCTGGTATTGCCCCTCATGAAACTGTTCCTCGAGTAGTCCTCAATGAGGTTCCAAGCATCGGTCGCGTTGAGCTTCACGAGTCCTCTCCGGCGGCTCCGTCTAGCATATGGACGGTCTGGTCGTTGAGCCCCTCGTTGGAACCTGTTGATCTGGGCTGCCTTCGACATCCCGTGCTGTGGGCATCTCTTCAATAACGCCTTGTAACGCTCCCACACCTCGTAGAGATTTTCAGACTCCTTCTGATGGAATAAAGAGATTTCTGTCTCAATCGTAGCACCTTCGACAGTGGGAAGTAGTGGCCGATAAACGCGGCCCGCAGCTCCTCCCAGGTGGTGATCGAGCGAGGTGGTAACATCTCAAGCCAATCCTTGGCTCTGAACTTCAAAGAGAACGGCAACAACATGAGCTTAATCGCGTCGCCCGGAACACCATTGATTTTGATGGTGTCGGTCACCGTCAGAAACGCCTTCAGATGGGTGTAAGGGTCGTCATCGTGGTTGCCCTCGAACTGGGCCGTCTGAAAAATCATCTGAAGCCAAGAATGCTTCAGTCAAAATTGTTGTTCTCGATGGGCGGGATGACAATCGCCGATTCCGTACCGCCTAGCGCGACATTCTTGAGGAGGTCCTGAAGCGATGGTTCATCCTCTGGAATGTTGTGGACGGGCACTCGGTGGTCCGCCATGTCTACTTCTGTATTGGGACTATCTACGGCTGTCTCTACACGTGAGTGTTGGATGGATTCCTGCGAACTACCCTCTGAATAACAGACTAACGGATCCTGAGAGCTGGTGGACGCTCCTTCGGTATCGTACTTAAGTTTCCTTCGTAACTTTCGCTCGAAATCCGGGTCTGCGTCAACGATGGGACGCGATGGATGGCTTCGGGTCATTCACCGCTGAATCGTACCTTCAATGAGTGAGAAATAAAAATTAGCGAAAAGTAAACAAAATACGTCGAATAAGAATACGAAATCAATAACGACGCAGGAAAACAACTAATGCAAATAGCAGAAATAACGTAAACAGTAAAAACAAAGAAAACGTCAAAATTACAGTGTAAGTACCGAACTACGGTGTTCCTAATATCAATTTATTCCCCGGCAACGGCGCCAAAAACTTGATCGACACGTGGTGTGTGAATGAAAAGTGCGACAAGTAATAACTAAAAACGAATACTAAATTACTGTCACCGACGTGCGATAGGCAGTGGACCTATCGTTTGTAGCGTAGTAAAGTGAGTAAACGAGTATCGAACACGAGGAATAAATCAAGTACTAGTAATGACCTATCGACTCGATATTTAACCTAATAAAATGCGCAAATTGTTTTGACGACTTAACCTAACAGATCGCTCCTAAATCAACTAGAAATTCAAAGAACACGCTTAGAATTGATATGAAGTTTCAGATGATAAAAATGTGCTCGGGTTCGAATCCCGCTAGGTGTGATCGCCTAAGACAATGAAATATCGTGCCTACGTGATTCTTGACTAAATCGCAGTAATTTTTCTACCCACTCGCGAATTTTTCTATCGCCCTAAACGCTCGTGGGGATCTAAAATTCAGTAACTACTAATAGCGAGGATCGAGTATTTGCTTGCGCCCTATACTCGAATCCTATCTACGGCCTATTCGTTGTTTAGCTGTCGCCCTAATAGCGAGGATCGAGTATTTGCTTGCGCCCTATACTCGAATCCTATCTACATTCACTTTAACACATAGACATATTAAAGCGAAGAAGCAATTTCATAGAAAAATAAATAGTCAGAATACTCAAATCACGATAAACATGTCTTAAGTACGACTAATCCTAGCGTTCATCTAATCCCAAACACAAAAGGGATTTATCTACGCATGATAGACGAGAAAACACGAAAGAAATAAAGGATAAAGGCGAAGAATTCATGTTCTTGATATACGGATGATCTGCGATGGGAGCGTTGAAGATTCTTCGTTCTTCGTCAAATTGGGCGTGATCTCGTCGATGATCCGTCTCTTGCGCTCCGGATGCGATTCTGCGTTTTTGGTGCTAATTTTTCGTCTCTAGAGTGATTAGGGTTAATCTCTGGTAAGTTGTGTCTTTTTGTGGGTCGAATTTGGGCTTTTTATACTGATTCCCGTGTCGGTCACGGCCTGGGACATGGGCCGTCACGGCCGTGACCAACACCGCTCGCGTCTCGTCACTTTCTGCCCAGCGTCACAGCCAAGTGCATTGCACGTCACGGCCGTGACCATCATTAGTCCCCGCTCTCTGTCTCTCGTCACGGACAGACGCATTATGCGTCACGGCCGTGACCGATGGCAGTGTTGCCGTTTTCGCGCCATTTTGCCTCGTTTTCGCTCCTTTTCACCCGAAACTCGTCCTAAGCTCCTTCAACAACAAAATAAGTGTAAATATATCGAAAAATGCATAAATTGATTGTTAAAGCTTTATTATACCCCGAATAAATACTACGATAAACGCATTATCATACATGGAGGCAAACGACATAAGTGCCCAGAACACAGACGCCTCGATTAAGAAGTTAGAGCAGCAGGTGGGCCAATTACAAAGCAACTGGCGGGGCAAAATCAAGGATCAGTCTCGAGCTATACCGGGACAAATCCAAAGGAGTTACTGCAATGCGGTAACCCTGAGGAGCGAGAGAAGATTGTAAGAAGTTCCACCAAGCAGAATTCAAAGGAGAAAGTTGATTTCGAGGGCCACGACGAGCCAGAAGTTGAGGAAAGCAAGGGCGATGGAGTCTAGAAGGTCAAGGATGGCAAGAGAAAGGCGCGGCCATCCGTGAAGCGTACCAGCCGAAGATTCCCACCCAGCTCGGTTGAGGGAAACGAAACCTGTAAAAGAGAAGGTCGAACCTAAAAAGGAGGAAGTCGCGCCTCAAAAGGAAAGGCGGAGGAGAATGCGACCACCAGTGAGGCCGTACCAACCGAAGGTTCCCTACCCAGCACGTTTGAAGGACAAAGACGAGGCGTTTATTTAGCAGATTATGGGTATGTGCAAAGTACTACATATTAACTTGCCATTTGTTGAAGCTATTACGCAGATGCCCAGTTCATGAAGTTCCTGAAGGACTTGCTGACGAATCGACTGAAGCTCGAACATGTCTCTACGGTATACCTATGAGGAGAGTGCTCGACGATACTCCAGAGCAAGATACCGAAAAAGCTCAAGGACCCAGGGAGTTTTACTACTCCTTGTCTGATAGTTGATTTAGTAGTCGAGCATGCTTTAGCTGATCTAGGCGCTAATATAAATTTGATGTTGTATTCTATGTTTAAGCACTTAGGATAAGGTGAACCACGACCCAGTAGGATGAGTATTCAATTGGCTGATAGATCATTAAAATACCCTTTAGGTGTATCGAAGATGTTCTAGTTAAGGTCGATAAGTTCATTATCCCTGCTGATTTTGTTATCATAGAGATGGACGAGGATGAAAATGTTCCATGATTCTGGGTAGACCATTCTTAGCTACGATAGATGTTAGGAATGGGACGTTAACTTTGATGATAGATGGTGGAAAAGGTTACGTTTAATATGGCTAATTCAATGAAAAAGAGTAATGAGCATGATGATAAGTGTTATTACTTAGATGCTTTTGAGCACGATCTCTCTTCTTCTGTGCAAGTTTTATCACAGGTTTTGCGCAGAGGAAGTCGACGAGCCCACGATGACCATCGGCAAAAACAGCAAAGAAGTTAAGGTCAAGAGCCTAGTCGAGGAGCGAACCGCCACTAGAGCTGAAACCGCTGCCTGGCGAAAAGCGACACCTCCAAGGTATGGATGTAGGCGAGGGAGACTTAAGCAGAAAAGAGGTGCTGTACCTCGACTTCCAGCCACCCTAAGCGAAAGAAAGTACGTCCGGCTAAAGACGGTAAATAAAGCGCTTCTTGGGAGGCAATCCAGGTTTATTTATCTAGTACTTTCTTATTTGCTTATGACTATGACGCATATGAATATATCTATTTATTGTCTATGTTTAGTTCCATTTTACGTTTCATTTTTACGTTGAGAACAACGTAGTCTTAAGTGTGGGGAGGGAATTTAGGTTGAGAATTTACGTGAAATATTTTGTCTATGAAGTGTTCGTGGGCTACTAATGTGTTGGAACGGCATGAATTCTTTGAAGTTGAGCATGATTATTTGCGTCTATCTCAAGTCAGTTTGCATTTTACGAAATTTCGTGAGCGACTAGGACATGCGTGAGTGATTGAATCATGTCTGCTTGGATAGACATAGCGCTACTTTGAGAGATCCGTACACATAACCTGTTTCCGTTGCGAGAGTTTGAGCCTGACTAGTCTATATCTCTCTAGAACTTGCATGTTTGATATGCGTTGAAACTGCTTGTGGTGTGCTAGTGTGGAAATGACGAGGACATTAGGAAATAAGTCCAGGGCCAAATTTTCAACCCATGCTATCCTTGCAGTTACCACGTTGAGCCTGAGGCTATTCATTCTCACGATGTACACTAAATAAGCCGCTAACACGAATAATCCCCCAGAGATACTAAGCACCAGTAGCAGATGCCGAACTTGATGGTTAATGCTTTATATCTGATTTAAGTTCTTCTCTGTTATTCGGTGAAATGACACGATCCTACTTGACCGTTTTCTGAAATGACCCGATCCCTTGTATAAAGCCTGCCCATAAATCTTTTGCAAGATATAGGTTTTGGTAATAAGTATCCTAGGTACACGTCATTCGCTGTGACAATGTATTATTTGCGACAAAAGCCAAACCTTGATATTTTTAGGGAATAGGTAGTGCACAAAATCAGATCGTAACTAAGGTGGAAAGGCAGAAAATGAAAGGGAACTGAGTTGAGAGGTGCTAAGTCTTATGTTGAGGCATGTGACTGTCAGTTTGATCATGCTATTTATTTGAGTATTCGCTTATGTGTCTTAGCTTTAGGATTACGTTTGTCAGTGTCTATGCTTGTCATCTCATTATTATTTGACCCCGTTTCGACCCAAAAGACCCTCGGATTTACGCTTGTCACTTAAGTAGAAGATATGCGATAAACTTACAAGCCTATGGTAGGGTTGGACTAGCGCACTATTTGAGCGATTTACTGATATACTAGCCTATACACTGAGCGATTTGAGTGAATCATTATGAGGTGTGGGTCTTGATTTGTAGTGCTAAGGAAATTCAGGTTGATATGTGCCAATCATTAGTGTAGTGTCTATGATTGTTTGCTTGGTTACATTTTGTGCTTTCTAGCTATGATAATAAGTGCAAAAATTATGCCGTCATCTTGATTTGATGTCTTTTCCTATTTCTAATTTACTTGAGGACAAGCAAATGCTTAAGTGTTGAGAGGGTTTGATAAACGTCTACTTGGGTTATAATAGAGTATTCTTCATTGTTTCATGCATTATATGCTCTATTTACACCTCTCTGCACATTGTAGGAGCTTAGGATGTCTACCGAGTGAAAAAGAGCGAAAAAGGAGCAAAAACAAGGCAAAACGGACAAGTTACGATGCTGACAGAAAAAACGTCACGGCCGTGACATATTATGCATCAGACCGTGACTATTGTGCGAAGCCAAGATTCAACTCAGTCAAGGCCATGACACTTCACAGGCCGTGACCCAAAGCAGTAGCAGCATTAGAAAATCCATATCTCCCAATCTAGACCTGGATTGAGAATCCCTTTGGTCAGAATCAATATTGGAGCGTCTTGCATCTATGATTAAAATTTCAGGTCAATCGGACATCGTTTACCCCACCATCTGAGAGATATACGAAACTGTCGCAAGACTGTTTGAAAGTGTCACGGCGTGACGCTAGTGCATGAGGCCGTGACGCACGGCAGTGAGCTCATTTTGTGCCCGACAGTGTCACGGCCGTGAAGGCCCGTGTCCCAGGCCGTGAAGGTGTCTAATTTCACTATAAAAGCCCAAATTCAAAAAGAGGGGATACCAATCAGAACTCGACCCTAACCCATCCAAGATGAAAAGAAATGCCAAGAACGGAGAATTCCACTCATGAAGTGCAAGAGACGGATCAACGATGAAATCACGCCGAATTGAACGAGGAACGAAGACTCATCCACGATACCATCTCAGATCCATCAGTACATCACGATTATGAGTCTTCCTTCCTTGTTTTCTATTTCATTCGTTGTTTTTCCGTTAATTATGAGTATCTAAATCCCTTATGTGTTTGGGAGTATATGAACTCTAGGTTAATTCGTATTTAAGACATATGCTTATCGTGACTCGTGTTTATGACTATTTATCTATCTATGAAATTGTTTTTTCTCCTTCATATGTCTATGTGTTAAAATGAATGTATGAAAAAATCGTTAGGGCGGCAGCTAAACAACTATTAGGCCGTTCATAGAAGACAGAATTCGAGTTTAGGGCGAAAGCAAATACTCGATCCTCGCTGTTAGAATTACTGAATTTTAGATCCCCGCGAGTGTTTAGGGCGACAGCAAATTCGTGAATGGGTAGGAAATTACTGCGGCTTAGTCAAGATCATGTAGGAACTATAATTTACTGTCTTAGATCGATAGCACCTAGCGGGATTCGAATCCGAGCACATATTTATTTTTTGAAAGCACTCACATCAGTTTTTAGTGGTTTGTCTTAATCCCTCATTGCTTAGGATTTGTCTGTTAGGTTAGTTCGTAAAACAATCTGCGTACTTTATTTAGGCTAGATATCGAGTCGGTAGGTTATTACTAGTAATCAAGTTTATTCCTCGTGTTCGATACTCGTTTACTCTCTTTGCTACACTGCTAACGATAGGTCCACTGCCTATCCCACGTTGGTGATAGTAATTAAGTATTCGTTTTATTTTATCACTTGTTGCACTTGCAATTTCTTCCCCTAACGGTTCGTCTGCACCTCTGTAGGGTCACGGAAATATTGAGTGGATGTGTCACAAGGCTGGATCTCAACGTGCTCAATTACGGCATTTTTCATCACAATGCGTTATAAGACTGTTGTTCGCAGAATCCTCACGAACAGGAGGGGCATCATTGACACAATACTCAGCCTCAACATGAACTACGGGTCTTGATTGTGGGCCACCAAATCCAAGGTACGCACGTAAGTTTAAGGTGTAGATAGGCGTGGAATGCAATACACAACGTTCGGCATGCTCAGTTTTACATTGTCGTTTCGCAACGACAATACCTTGACTATCCCATCCTTCACATTTTTCATCGTGTATGAATCCTCGTCGACTATGATTGATTGCCATATACCACTTGCTTGTGGACATTTAGAAGTATCATCATCCTGAATTATCCAGCTACCACCGAATTGAAACGCAATATTGGTGATAGTCATGGTGATCACCTAAAATATGTGTGAAAAATTCGTTAGGAAAATTCTTTAAATGAAAAACAAACAAAATTGTGCACGAGTTCCCTGAATATATGCGCGGGTCCCTTGCATATATGCACGGGTCCCATGCACATTTGCGCTCGGGTCCCTTGGATATATACGCGGGTCCCTTGCATATATGCGCAGGTCCCCTGAATATATGCTCGGGTCCCTTGCATATATGTGCGGGTCCGCCGACTATATGCTCGGTTCCCTTGCATATATGCACGGGTCGCCTGAATATATGCGCGGGTCCCTTGAATATATGCGTGGGTCCCATGAATCTTTGCGCGGGTCCCATGAATATATGCACGGGTCCCAGCAATATATTATATATGTGTGGGTCCTTGGATATATGCACGGGTCCCTTGCACATATGTGCGGGTCCCTTGAACCAGGGGACCCGTGCATATAATCAGGGGGCGCATGTGCAGATCCCCTGCGCAGGTAAACCAGAATTTTTAATTGCATATTTGAAAACGTATCAAATTGACTCAAAATTTCGTTGGAATCGCTGTAATAAAAAGTATAGATCAGTACCCACTCAGTAGCTAATTGACTCGAAAATCATGGATATAAAGTGCAAAATAAAAAAATATTACAGTTCGTGAGGCTCGTCTTCTTTGAACAGCAGAGCAGGTGGTCTTCATTCAACAGCTCTCCACGGAGAATCGACAGAATGGTTTCGACTGGTATTCAATGAAGCTACAATAGTAATGAATGGAAGTTGGGTGTTAATGAGGCTACGGTAGTTGAACTTGGGGTAGCTGCCATGGCGTTAATGCACAGAGTCGATTTTCTTTTTTTTTCTATTTTTTTAAAAATTAATTATTTTCATTATTTCTTTTTTTTAAAAGTTAAACATTGTTATGAAAAGTAATTACCAGCTAATTAAATTGGGGCTAATGACCTAAAAAAACGTCAAAGAGGCCACTTTTTAAAGTTTTTCTAGTCAAAAGCCATATTTTAAAAGAACCCCTGGATGATATGCCAAATTCAGACGTGGGTACGAAATTGACAGACCAAGTTTTTGTTTTCGTAAGTAAGTGTACTTTGACCAATTGACAGACCAACTCCAATCGAAAATTCGGCAGTTTTTATCGGACCCTCGCAGTTAGTAAATAGTATATCTATTCTCTTTTATTAAGTGAGAGGGCTTGCTTTAAACCGTCACTTTATATTTAGTTTTGGTGTCAATTTGTCTATTATCTATTCTATTTTGGTCTGTATATTCTCTCACGATTAGTTAGTTGAAGGCGCATTGCATTGTAAACGATTACAGATCAAAAATCATCCCATGTCATAGCTGTACAAAATATTCCGGCCCATGTTCTATTGTAACTGTTGTATAAACTTCTCTCTTTATAATATAAATTGAGCAGGTGTGATGTGCTTAAAATTTTACTTTTCAATCATATCATAACATTCAATTTTCTTGCAAAAGACAAGATGAGGAAAAATTTCTCCAGAGAACAAAGATGACGACTAGAGGGAGGATGAGAAGGTAGAAGAACAAAATCCATTGTAACTCCGAGCTATTCATGATGTTGATTTCTAGGAAATGTACAGTTTTATGCTTTTATTGGTTTTTGGGTTGGGTAGGGACGATCCCTAAAGTTTAAACTTCAAATAGGTATTTAACTCTAAAAAACCCATGTTTTAATGTCATCACACAATTTCATCTTCTGGGTTTCTGGGTTATTGTCGTTCGAAGATGTTTCCTTACATTGTGAGGAGGAGTTGAGAAAATGATGTCGTAAAAGATCAACACCAAACAAAACAAACACTTCTTCATTAGTAGTTTATAACATGATCTTAGATAAATATAACCACATGGACTTGAGAATAGTGTTTATTGATGAGGATAAAGAAAAGAACAAATTCTCAAAGCATTGACTTTATATCATTAGCAATGCTTTGGGCATCCATCGCAGATCCAGCGAATCCTCTATGAGTCAGCCCACAGCAGTAAAGCCCATTCCTTCCCTTCCAATGGTTCGGATAGTCGTGCTTTGGTTCCCTTTCCTCGTTCAACATATAGTCATCTCCCTAAGGAATTTTATTTTTTTAAATCTAATCATCATTGAAAATACACCAACCCTTTAAATTTAATAATATACTTGTAATTTCGGTGTTGGTGTGTGATTAAACATATAATTATTTTTTTATGTTATTCTAACTCTGATATTTATAACAATAATTTTAAATATATAAAATGAAAACGTTGGGGTAGTTTTGTAGGAGATGATAATTTATTAAACTAATTAAACTACGAATAGAGGGGCTATATGGCAAATAAATTACAGATCAAATCGACAGCCACCCTAGCCCTTTGTATAATAGAAGAGTAACTTAAAAAGATGAAATGATAACTTATCAAATTAATTAAATTATAAATAGATAGACTAAATTGAAAATAAACTATGAATATCAAATTGACAGTTTTTAGCCAACCTAGACACTCTATAAAATAGAAGACCAAAATCAATTACCTTGAGCCAATTTTTTACAGGATTTTTGAAGCCCGTCGCAAAGACGACGGCATCAAACTGATGCTCCTTTCCGTTTGCAAACACGACATTGTTATTGCCTTCGATGGTGCTTATGCTCGGCAACACCTGTTTTGTTTATTCAAGGAAGAATTTAAGCAAGACTTAAAAAATAATAATGATATCTTAAATTTGTAATAACAAATTATGAGTAGTTATTAACCAACCTTAATTTCCTCTGATTTAATCTTGGCAACTACCCGGCATCGACGATAGGGTATTTTCCATACTTTAGCCTGAGAGTAAATGGCCCAACTTCTGTAGGCCTTTGAATTCCATACTTGGTCAAATCTCCGTACCGAATCATTCCCAAAACCGATACAATTGAGTCAACCCAGTTTGTAGGCAGGTATTTGGACAAAACAAGTCCTATGTTAGAGATTTCCCTCGATATATATATATCTGCGTAACAATAGTTCATAAGATTTCAAATTATATTATTTTTATGGAGTGATTGTGCTGGAATATATCCTGAAAATAAAAAAAGGTCCACAAATCTGTTGTGTGATTGCTGCTGAACTTTACATCAAGGCACGCAACTGCATGATGGTTAGAAAAACATTCTAACGGTTAATGATCAACTTTTAAATCTGCCGTTTTTAAGGCGTCATCTTTTCGGTTCTTTTAATAGTTATTTGTGTCAAAAGAACCGAAATGCGAAGGTTTAGCAAAGTTTAGGAAAAAAAACTCACATTCAAAAGTATTAGCACGAACAATGACAACTTCGTATAGTATAAACACCAAATCCACCGCCTACTCATTAGATTATACGCATCTTACCGGGCTCTGAACAACGATGGAGGTCATGGCACCAGAATCTGCAAGATCAAGGGCAATATTCATCCCCCGAATTACCACAACCACCACCAAAACCCTCTTTCCCTCGAACCTCCTCCCGTTTTTATACCCAGTAGAATGCAGAACCTCGCCCCGAAAACCCTCGAGCCCCTCGACGTTCTTCGGCACGTAAGGGTCGCAAGTCAAGCCCGTAGCTACTACCAAGAATCTCAAAGATAGCAACTCTTCGTCGTCGTCTCGACCAGCATTGACATTTCTCGCCCTAACTCTCCATTTCCCGACAGTTCCGTCGTAAAGCGCATCCTCAACGAGCATGTTGTACCTCGGGGCGATGCCAAAGTGCTTCATGTACTCCGACATGTACTCCACGAACTGGGCTTCGTGACGTAGGTCGGGTAGCTGGGCGGTATTTGTCTGAGAGGCAGTTGGCAGAACTGTTTGGTCAGGTGTAGCAGAGGCTGTCGTAGGCGTACTTCTGAAATAGGGAGGCGAAGCAATCTTCGCGTTCGAGGATTGTGTAAGGAATGGAAAGGTGGTGTAAGTACGCCGCCGTGGCTAAGCCCGAGGGACCCGCACCGACGATGATCACTGTTTGATCGCTACACATTTTTTTCCTCTTATTTTCTTTAGGTTGGAGAAATGCTTAGCAATGAATTGTATAGGGCTTTGGATAGATTGGGTTTAAGTAGTAGTGAGTGGTTAGTTAGGAGGTATGTGAACTTATTATTATTATTATTATTATTATTATTATTATTATATTATTATTATTATTATAATAGCATAAATGTGTTTGCCAATATCGCAAATAATTTTGTGTTGGCAAAATTATAAAATTAGGTCACTAAGTATACAAGTTTTCGTTTTGGGTCACTATGTTTGATAATTGCAAAAGTAGGTCACTAACATTTCATGTGAAAACAATGTTGGGTCATTTTTCAATTTAGGTCATTAAGAATATATTTTTTCGATTTTGGGTCACTAAGTTTAAATTTTTTCAATTTTGGGTCACTATGTTTATAATATTAGTACCAAATGAGTGACTCAAAATTGAAAATAATGTAAACTTAGTGACCCAAAATCCAAAAAATATATTCTTAGTGACCTAAAATTGAAAAATGACCCAAAATTGTTTTCACATGAAAAGTTAGTGACCTACTTTTGCAATTATCAAACATAGTGACCAAAAAACGAAAACATGTATACTTAGTGACCTAATTTTATAATTTCCCCTTTTATGTTTGATCATTTTAGATTATTAATTAAGTTATTTAAAATATTTAGGATAAAATTGTAATAAAATAAAAAATAAACGGCAGAATTTTATTTAAGCATATCAAATTGACAGACAAATTTAGAAGTTTTTTTTATCCTATGTTAGCTTCATTATACTGATACTTTTTTTCGGCACACTCGATCGTGTGCATAAAATGTGTTGTTTTTAATTTGTTTTTTATGATAGACCAGTCTCAGCTTAATATAATAGAATATATGAGTATTGATTATTTTAATACAATAGCCTAACGTTGGCTTTTAGTCGTTCTCATGATGTAAACTGGGGACGGAAATTCAAGCATATGTATAAAAATACATAGACATGCAATAAATATGTTTAATGACCAAATAAATAAACGCACGATTGTGTGTGTCACCTGTCATGACAATTCGTAGTTAGACAGGGCATTCTCAAATGTAGATTGAATGGAGATGGGAGAAAAAATAGAGGGATTATAATGGTAGGTTAATGCATGATACTTATTGGCTACTATTTATGTGTGCTCGAATATTTATCATTTCGATATTCTAGTTTTGTTGGGCCAGCCGCCTAAAAAGAAAAAAATAATAATAAAATAATTATATAATATATAATATTATTTATATATATATAAGAAAAAGAATAATCTTAAAGATAAAGAATGAGCGGCTCATATCAACTGGCGACGCGGCGGATTCCTGGCCACCGGTTTCGAGCGGTCCAGAACTGAGCGATGCGGCGCATTCCTGGCCACGGGTTTGAGTGGTCCAGAAGAGCTGAAGACATCTATAAATAGTCTGAGGATTTTTCAGTTATTATCATCCCAAATCAAGTAGAAGTTCAGGGAGAGAAATAGTGAGAGGAAAACTTATCCGGGTGGATAAGGGTGGGAGCGGATTTGGCTTTACTGGGGTAGTTGGGAATAGGTACAAATATATTATCCGAGTGGTAAGGGGTCTCGAGTTTTGGTTTAAACACGAGTGTTAGTTTGTACGCTGTAGTATTCTCAATATAGTAAAGCTGGTGCTCTCCGTGGAGGTAGGCCGTATTGGCCGAACCACGTAAATATCTTGTGTTCTCTTTTGGCGTCATTTCGGTTTTATATTGTCCAACAAAATTGTCGCGAGTCCAAAATCAACCTTCCGCTGAGCCCGAAAATTATCGCTCAACCCCAACAAGTGGTATCAGAGCCAAACCTAATTAATATTCTGAGTATGCTCTGTGGTTGCAGCTTTGTCTGCTCTTCCACATCAGAAAAGATATCAGGAAGGTTTATCGTTACAGGGGAGCTAGTGTCGGGCAAAGCTGTTGAGTCTCTGCAAGGATAATGGCGACGGAGAGTAGTTTCAAAGTGCGGCAATTTGATGGTACGGGGAGTTTCACTCTGTGGCAGAGACGGGTGAAGGATATTCTTGTTCATCAAGGTCTGGCCAAAGCTTTGAAAGGGGAAAGGGAAAGCCGGAGAAAATGACGAAAGAGGACTGAGAAGATTGGGATCAAGATGTGTCAGCACAATCCGTTTGTACATTGCAGATAACATTATTAATAATGTTGTAATGAGGATTCTGCACCAGACTTGTGGGCGAAGTTGGAGGAGCTGCACCTCGGGAAAAACTTAACCACAAAGTTAGATCTGAAGCAGGAGCTGTACCGGCTGAAGATGGAGGAAGGTGGGAATCTCATGGATCACATTAGCGTGTTCAAGGGACTTGTGGATCAACTTATCAAAGTGATGTAAACTTGGAGGAAGAAGATAAAGCCCTTTACTTCTTATCTCACTTCCTGATTCTTATGATAATTTGATCACAACCATCTTGTACGGAAAGACGACGGTGAAGATGGTGGATGTGCAGCAACTCTTTGGCACATGAAAAGAGGAGACGATCAAATATGGAGATAGCCAAAATTCGGCGTTGGCAATACATGGGGAAATCGTAGAGGAAGATTCCATGCCAGAGAATTTGGAGGTAGCAGCAGGTCCAAATCAAGGAATGGCGGGAAGGGCATCGTGTGCTACAAATGTGGTGAGCCAGGACACATCAAGAGGAACGGTCCGACTTGGAGGACGGACAAGAACGACGAGAAAAATTCCGCAACCATGATAGCACAGGATACAGATGATGTTGTAGACGTTCTCACAGTCTACAATGATGGCGCTCGTTCTCAGGATGAATGGATATTGGATGGGGATCGAAGTACCATATTTGCTCTGAAAGAAAATATTTTGATACGTTCCAGAAGATGCGAAGAGGTTCGGTTTCCATGGCTGATGGATACCTTCATGTAGTTCGTGGTGTTGGAACCGTGAACATCAAAATGACTGACGGAGCAATGCGAGCTTTGGGTGGTGTGATCTTTGTCCCAAAGTTACGGAAGAATTTCATATCCTTGAGCCAGTTAGATTCCAAGGGCTATGGGAGTTTCATAGCAGGGGGAGTCTGTAAAATCACACGTGGCGAAGAAGTCCTACTAAAGGGAGAAGAGCGTGGTGGTTTGTATCGTCTGGACGGGAGAGTGGTACAAAACACTCTGGCTTCGATGGGTTCACGAAAGGCGCGCGCGCGTGGTGGAAAGGCAGACGATGGTGAGAAGGAAATTCCTGCTGGAGAAGGGGGTTGCGTCGAAGTCCCTCTTTAGGATTGGCCGCCTGATGAATCAAGTTGGTAGGACCTGAATTCTTGATTCGGATATGTGTAGCTGGTACAAGGAAGGCCAATGGACGTTCGTGGTAATTACGAACGGGTTACTCTCGGACAGACTCGCTGGGATGAGTGCTTGACGTTGCTGAAGACGATGCTCGGGTAGGTGTCATTGCGGCTGGGGGGGAGAGAATTGTTGGGCCAGCCGCCTAAAAAGAAAAAAAAAAATAATATTATATAATATATAATATTATTTTATATATATAAAAGAAAAAAAATCTTAAAGATAAAGAATGAGCGGCTCATATCAACTGGCGACGCAACGGATTCCTGGCCACCAGTTTCGAGCGGGTCAGAACTGAGCGATGCGGCGCATTCCTGGCCACCGGTTTTGAGTGGTCCAGAAGAGCTGAAGACATCTATAAATAGGCTGAGGATTTTTCAGTTATTATCATCCCAAATCAAGTAGAAGTTCAGTGAGAGAGAAGTAGTGAGAGGAAAACTTATCCGGGTGGATAAGGTGAGAGCGGGTTTTAGCTTTACTGGGGTAGTTGGGAATAGGTACAAATATATTACCCGGGTGGGTAAGGGGTCTCGAGTTTTGGTTTAAACACGAGTGTTAGTTTGTACGCTGTAATATTCTCAATATAGTAAAGCTGGTGCTCTCCGTGGAGGTAGGTGGTATTGGCCGAACCACGTAAAAATCTTGTGTTCTCTTTTGGCGTCATTTCGGTTTTATTTTGTCCAACAAAATTGTTGCGAGTACAAAATCAACCTTCCGTTGTGCCCGAAAATTACCCCTCAACCCCAACAGTTTTGCCAGCGAAGGATAAATAACAAATGATGATAGGAAAAAATAAAATTCAATAGTGAATTCAATGGTCTGGCTACACATGACCTATTTCCAACTGAAAAGACATTATTTAAACGTGGACTTGATTACATAGAAGTACACTTGTATCGTATTATCTTTATATAACAGCATAACTATTGCTCTTAGGGATCAATTATAGTTTGAACGCATGTATTTAGACTGTTTCCAACCCAAATCTTATTCTCAAACTATTCAAAATGCAATAATTCTTCTTCTACTCGAACAAATTCTCAGACCCAAAAGACCATTCTTACTCTCTACCCGATTTTAATATTATCCATATAATTTACAACTAAACAAGTTAGACCGCACGATTATTCTAAACAAGTTCGATTGAGGGAAATAGTTTTCGTAAGATAATAATTAACTCATTATATTTTAATATAAAAGCATCCAAAAATATTTATGAATAATAGGAGTCATTTTATATGCTTTTATGTATTTTTTTTTATATTGACACTCAGAGGCGGATCTATGTTATGGCCCAGGAATTTTCGAAAATTTCAGTACTATATAGCAAAAATTTGTATATATTAATATGGTCCAACTTTTTTCAACAATATGACAAGTAGTCTAGTGAGATATAGCTGTGAGTTTACTAGTTGGTCAAGTTTCGATTTTGGGCCTTAGCAATATTACTTTTAGTTATAGATATCCATTTTTTGTTCTTTTTGTTTTGTTTTTTTTTTTGTTTTTTAATAAAAATGCATGATGCAAGCAAGCGTTGTGGCTTTTAGCATTTTCAGGTGTTTTTTTAAAGCTAACATAACTTAATAATTAATACTTATATATTAGTTTAATTATCCTTTACTTTCTAATTTCTTTTACCTTTATACTATTCGATAAGATTCTAATTATTTAACAACGTAGTTGATAATAATAAAAATTCTCATATATACATAATTTTAGATGTTTCATGGTGTATAAATTTTGTCCTAAACTAACATTTTTTGTAATACAGATTCAATATTATTATTTTTTCAGGATCCATCAATGACTATCATTTTACAAATTATGCTTTCAAATTAAAAAAAATTATTATGAACTTACTGTGTAAACGTCAGTTGTAAAAAATATTTCCAAAATTATTAACTTAATGAGCCTTGAAAAAATAAAACAATCACTTTTTAAGTTAAAAAACACATCGTCAAATAAAAAAGAAAATATAATACTACATTTTGTCTCCAAAAATCTTGAATAGTATACTTGTTTCACCCGACATGTGACTTGTGCAAAAAAAGAGCAAATGAAACTTTGGCTTTTATCACCGTCGCTAATATACACATTTTTAGACACGTTCAACCTTGATATACCGGTTAGACACGTTCAAAGAGTCGTTTCTTTTGTCCTCACTATGTCGATGTTGTCTGCTTCATATGCTTGTACCTGCTGCAGTATGGGGCTTGCATCTCATTGCAGTAAATGACCAGTCAGTCTAGTGTTGACAAATCGGTCAGAACAAGTCAGTCCAGTCTTGATCGAACCAATCCAGAACCAGTCGAACCAGCTCAGTCTAGTCCAGTCCAGACCGAGGGCAAGCCCCAGTTTAACATGAAACGTGAGCAGAAAAGTATAAAGGAAGTAGAGAATAAACTTGAGATCTCAGGAGAAGATAGATAGTCTCGATCAGAACTTAGGAGCTCTAGTGCGAAATTGAAGAACTTACTAAGAGCCTACATTCTAGAGAGACTAGTCAACCTCAATTTAGGACAGCATAGTGAAAAGATTAAGGAGTTAGAAGAAGGCTAGCAAAATAACAATTATTTGGTTAGTAATCTCAAACGAGAGCCACCTTAAATTGTAGGATAACCGAAGCTACCTCTACGATCACTAACTTAGAAGCTCAATTAGAAATATCAAATGCTAAGGTTAGTGAGCTTAGTAAGGAACTAGATGCCTGTCAAGTGTAGGACCCCGGTCCCTGCAAGTTAGGTCAGCCAATAAATTTCGTATATGATCTAAGTGATTTTGTGATTATTTGCATACATGATATATGCTTACGTGATCTTACGATTTTCGTTCTTACGCGCTACGTGAAATTCGTGCAAATACGTTACAATAATACGTGCCCACGATGACCCGAGTTCATGAGAGGATTTTTTCGAAAATAATAAAAGAAAGGAAGATGCACTTGATAAAATGGGGCTAAGACCTCTTATGGGCTAAGAATTTTATTATTAGTGGGCTAGAACTTAATTTAGGCCCGAAGCCAAGCAAAGTTGGGAGACAAATTCCCTAATTCAAGGAAACCCACGCCTTATCTACCATGAATAAGAAATATCTAACCAAAAATAATTGAAAACATCCATAACCCCATCAAGAAACCCACGAAAGAAGAAGCCACGAAGAAGTCGAAGCAAGAAAAAAAAGAAGAGGAGAAGAAGCCGAGCCAAATTCGAACCAAGAAGTTGAAAATCGAAATTGGTAAGCAAAGCTAACTTCCTAAATTAATTCGACATCTTATACCAAGATTAGTTAGTTAAACATGTTTAGGGTTAGAAGATTTCTTAGATGAGGGGGACTATAAATTCGTGTTTGAATGTTCTAAAGGTAGAAGAGAGGGTAGAGCTTATAATTCTAGGAAGAACAAGCTAAGAATCTAGCTTCGTGGTGAAGAGCGTTTGAAGAAGATGATAAAATGTCGAGGTTCACGTTAAAATGCATGTCGACATTTCCATAAAATGTCGAAAGTATATGATAAATGTCGAAAACACAATGTCGAATTGTTAGGAAAAATGTCGATATAAAAGTCGAGGTAAAATTTCATGTCGACATCTAATGTTCCAAAGTGTCGAGCTTCATTAAAGTCGAGCTCATGCATAAAATGTCGAGACCTTCACATGAGTTATATCGAGATTTAGGTTTAATCATATGTCGAGATGTTCATTATATCGACATTCTTAGTTTCACATGTCGAATGATTAAAATGTCGACAAATGTAAGATAGTTAGAGGAAATGTCGGGATTCAAGGAAATGTCGAAATGATAGAAAGATGTCGAGTCCTTTTTAATATGATGTCGAGATCTTAAACCATTTAAATGTCGAGCCATGTGGATCTAGGTCGACATCTTCTTTAAAATGTCGAAATGAAATGCTAGATAAGGTGTCGACTTAGCATGTCGATATTTCACATTGTATAAATGTCGAAACCCCAAGATGAAAATATCGAGATGTTAGATAGGATGTCGAAAGCTTGCATAGCGATATTTAGTAAATGTCGAGACCAATACCTATATTAATGTCGAGACCTTCACATAAGTTAAATCGAGATCTTTATTATACAAATGTCGAATGATAGGTAGAATGTCGAAGCAATGATAGGAAAAGATGTCGAGATATTTCAAGGTAAAATGTCGAAGTGCTTAAATAGAAATGTCGAGCTAAATGCCGATATTAAAGTCGAGATGAACTTCATGTCGACATTTTATACTCCAAAATGGCGAGATAAGATGTCGAACGAATAGAACACAAAAATGTCGAGTCCTCCTAACTGATAAATGACGAAATGATAGGTTGATATAAATGTTAAAAACAAATGTCGTGATCAACTTTAATAATGCAAAACGAACCCTTGTAATATCGAGACCTTTACATACAAAAACTAAGGAAAATATTTCAACACTTTTCAAGTACTAGATAACCAATATTTTAGATGACGTACTGACATAATAATTTTATGATTAAGGTCGAAAACTAGAAATTTCGCCGAACCAAGTAGCGGTAATCTACGGATTCCAGGTAAGTAGAAATCCAACTACGATACTAACTTGCCCTGCGTCTGATTATGTGAACTTACGTGCTCGTGTATTTTACGTAGAACGTGCATGTTACGAAAGTTATTTTATACGCATGATAGTATGAACTGCATATTTCACATGAGCATGCATGAGCACTTGCACGCATTAGTAGTACGTAAGATGTGAGGTAAGAGCGTGTGTAAGATCGCCTGTGTGCGATGTATACTCGCCGATATTGGCGTTTGTGTCGACTCATGAGAGTCACGGCTCCCCTATGCAGCCATGGCAAAAGAAGCCATGAGGCCTGTACAAGAGGCTGGGGGAATACCCGTATGCGGGAGATGCAACCTGGAGGATGCGGCCCGGGGCACGCACTGAGTAAGGAAAGATTCCTGCGGGTGACCTTCTAGTGCGTAAAGCACTAACCGGGAGGGAAGATTCCTTCGGGTGACCTCCGCGGTTAGTGGCCTCGGTGTTGGCTACCAGTGAGAAGCGTCCGCGTGGAGGCCACATTGAGTAAGGGAAGATTCCTTCGGGTGACCTTCTAGTGTGAGAACCTCCACATATGAGATCTCTATGAAAACGGCGTATAGTGGGATAGAAAGCGAGGGCCCGTACGAAGTAAGAGGATAAGAAAATAAGTATGAGTCAGAAGAATGCAAGAAAATGAGAAGGAGAGTATGAGCATTAGAAACGACGACGTGGATTGTCGATCGTTAGGACACGTGCATACATGCATAATTTCTGCTTACTGAGCCTCGGTGGCTCATTCTTTATGTTACGTATTGTAGGTACTGACGATCACGGTACGTGATCCGACCTTTACGCGAGGCCGATCTTTTGAAGCTATCCGGCTGCTTTTGAGGTGGGAGTGTGTGTATGGATGACGACCTGTGAAGGCCGGGCGCATAGGGAGCTTTTGGCTGCACACACACATACACTTGTATTTTTGTGTAGACTTGATTTTGATGATTCGTAGAACGAGTTACGAATATTCTTTTGACATGTAATAAGATTTCCGCATGTACGTTTTAAAATGAAAAATTTTATTCGCATTTTTACGTATACGCAAAATAACAAAGCATTAACACTTAGAATTAGAACGGAATACGAGGGCGGGACGACGGGTCCTGACAGAGTGGTGTCAGAGCTTCGGTCACAGGTCCTGCAGACTGTCCATACACACACACGCGCGGAAGCGGCCTTGCTTGTAAGTATCATGTTATGTGAATTGCTTGTATGGTTTGATTTATTGGCCTTAGGAATTGTCAGGATAGGTGAAAATGGTAGACTTAGGGGTGAAGGAAGCAGGGAATCTGATCAGGGTAGAGATACCAATAATTCCCCCTGATAGCCGGGATGCTACCATCCTGCAACTAACCGAATTGATCCGGCAACAGTCGGCCCAAATCCAGCAACTGATCCAACAGCAAAATGCTGGTGGACAATCAGCTAACCTACCTCCCCCACCTGAACGAATCGAGATGATCGGGGAGAGGTTCAGGAAACGAAATCCTCCACTGTTCGAGGATGCTGTAGACCCCACATCCGCCGAGGATTGGCTGAGGACGCTGGAGAACTGTTCCAGCACAGCCGCACCCCGGAGGCGGAAAAGGTCATGTGCGCTGCCTACCTGCTAAGGGGTGCGCCGGACACTGGTGGGAAAACCGTCTCAGCCGTCGAAAACCCCTTAACGATGAGCTGGGATAGGTTTAAGGAAATCTTCAGGGGAAAGTATTACACCGCCCCTGTCAGAGCACAGCGGATGAACGAGTTCATCAACTCCGCCAAGGAGCAATGACAGTGGCGGAGTACATCAGGAAGTTCGAGCAGCTCTCAAGGTTCGCTGCTCATATGGTCAGTACGGACACGCTCAGATTGAGCGTTTTCATGGAAGGGCTGAAACCCGAGCTGTACAGAGACGTGAGTATGGCCGGAATACAAGGAGCCACGTACGCCCAAGTGGCTGAGAGAGCGCTGGTGGCGGAGCAAGCCGAGGCAAGGATTGCTCGCGCCCAAGAAGCAAAGCGCAAGTTCGTGCAAGGGCCGCAAGGGAGCGGAGGAAACCCAAAGAGGTAGTTCGTGGCCAAGGGTGGAAAACCGAACTTCCAAAATCGACCAGGACCACCCCCACAATTAACCCAAACCAGGGTAGACCCCAGTTCGACCTACCCGTATGCCCGAAGTGTGCACGGAGGCACATGGGAGCCTGCAACTCCCAAAATGCCGTCTGCTCAAATGTGGCAAGACGGGCCACTATCTGAGGGCATGTCCGGAAGGTGGATCCGGAAGCCAAGCCGGAAACCAAGCAGCACCACCAAGGGTACCAGCCAGGGTTTTCACTATAACCTCCGAGGAAGCGGAAAATAACCCGGCAGTGGTGACAGGTACCCTTCTCGTCTACGAAAACCCCCACGTGCATCCTAGTCGACTCAGGAGCGACACACTCGTTCGCATCTACTAAGTATGTCATAAGGGTAGGAGTCACGCCTCACCAAGCTGAGTGCGAGTTTAGGGTAACAGTTCCGAACGGGAATCCCACCCAAACCAATCAGGTTTTACGGGATTGTCCAATAGTAATCGGGGACAGGAACTACCCATAGACCTCATAGTTATTCCCATGAATGACTATGAAGTGATCCTTGGAATAGATTGGCTATCGAAGTACGGAGCCGTCATAGACTGCCACCCGCAAGATAGTCACACTCAACATGGATGGGAATAACCCCTTAAGTTCGTAGGAACTAGTAAGGGGAATATGATCTCTAGGATATCAGCATTGAAAGCCCAACGATGATCAGATCAGGGATGCGAAGCCTATCTGGTATTCGCTATCAATTCGGAAGAAAACGCCTCCCCGAAACTCAAGGAAGTACCAATAGCTAAGGACTTCCCCGACGTATTTCCCGAAGAGTTACCGGGACTACCACCCGATCGGGAAGTAGAGTTCGCTATAGATCTGGTACCTGGAGCGGGCCACCAGTATCTAAGGCACCATATCGGCTAGCACACCGAGGAAATGAAGGAGTTAAAGGACCAACTCGACGAACTCCTGCAGAGAGAGTTCATACAGCCGAGTTTCTCTCCCTGGGGAGCGCCGGTGCTATTCGTGAAGAAGAAAGATGGGTCTATGCGACTATGCATAGACTATAGGGAGCTGAATAGTTAACGATTAAGAACAAATATCCACTCCCTAGGATAGACGATCTGTTCGATCAACTACAAGGTGCCACGGTCTTCTCAAGATCGACTTAAGATCGGGCTACCATCAACTGAGGATCCGGAAGGAAGATGTCCCGAAGACGGTCTTTAGTACCCGTTATGGCCACTACGAATTTCTGGTGATGCCATTCGGGCTAACTAATGCGCCTGCAGCTTTCATGGATTAATGAACCGGGTGTTCAAACCCTACTTAGATAAGTTCGTCATCGTCTTCATTGATGATATCCTAATCTACCACAGGACGAAGGAGGAGCACGAAGAGCACCTGAGAACAGTTCTAGGAATACTACGGGACAAGCAACTATACGCCAAGTTCAAGAAGTGCGAATTTTGGCTCGACCAAGTCGCCTTCTTGGGGCATATAGTATCAGGAGCAGGAATTTCCGTAGACCCAAAGAAGATAGAAGCCATTAGCATTGACCCAGACCGACGAACGTAACGGAATACGAAGTTTCCTCGGTCTGGCAGGATACTATAGGAAGTTTATAAAGGACTTCTCGAAAATAGCGTCGACACTGACGAGGCTGACCAGGAAGAATACCCCATTCCAATGGACCATGGAATGTGGAACGGAGTTTTCCAAGAGCTGAAGGAACGGCTTACGACAGCCCCAGTTCTCACAATACCTTCGGGAACCGGAGGGTTTACGGTGTATAGTGATGCGTCGAAGAACGGATTAGGGTGCGTACTAATGCAGAACGGGAACGTAGTAGCATACGCTTCCCGCCAACTGAAGAGTACGAGAAGAATTACCCGACGCACGACCTAGAACTGGCGGCAGTGGTCTTTGCCCTCAAGATCTGGAGGCATTACCTCTATGGAGAGCGGTGTGAAATATACACGGACCAAGAGCCTCAAGTACTTCTTTACGCAAAAGGAGCTGAATATGAGGCAGAGGGGGTGGTTAGAATTAGTCAAGGATTATGACTGCGTAATCAACTACCACCCAGGCAAGGCGAACGTAGTAGCCGATGCCTTAAGCCGAAAAGCAGTTAGTGCAGAACTGCAACTGCTGGAAGTAGAAGTCGTACGGTTAGGCGGAGTTGAGGCACAGCTAGCGGCCTTAACTCTGGCAACCGTCGCTATTAGAGCAAATCAAGACAGCGCTGGAAACGGACGAATTGTATACGAAAATTAAGGAAGCACAACCAGAACAAACAATCGGAGACCTCATGATAAGGGGAGACGGGCGACTGTATTTCAAGGATCGATTGTATGTACCAGGCAACGCTGAGCTAAGAAGGACGATAATGACGGAAGCCCATGCTACCGCATATACTCAGTACATCCAGGAGCAACGAAGATGTACAGAGGTTTTAAAGGAGAACTACTGGTGGCCAGGCATGAAAAAGGACATCGCGACATTCTGAGTCAGTGCCTGACGTGCCAGCAGATAAAAGCCGAGCATCAAAGGCCGGCGGGAACCCTACAACCGTTACCCATTCCGGAATGGAAATGGGATAACATTACCATGGATTTCGTAGTAGGACTGCGAGGAACACGAAGGGGCACGACGCGATTTGGGTGATTGTCGACAGGCTCACCAAGTCCGCCCCACTTCTTACCCATTAGCACGACGTTTTCCATGGAGCGGTACGCAGAGCTCTATATCCAAGAAATAGTGCCACTGCACGGCGTTCCATCCTCAATAGTCTCGGATCGCGACTCCAGATTTCTATCGAAATTCTGGACGAGTTTGCAAAAGGCAATGGAACGAAACTATCTTTTAGTACCGCCTACCATCCACAGACGGACGGTCAATCCGAGCGAACTATCAGGACGCTGGAGGATATGCTCCGAGCGTGCGTACTCGATTTCAAAGGAAATTGGAGTAGGTACCTTCCACTAATCGAGTTCTCCTATAATAATAGCTACCACGTCACCATTGGGATGGCACCGTACGAAGCGCTATACGGGCGTAGGTGCAGATCCCCAGTACATTGGGACGAGGTTGGTGAAAGAGCAATGTTAGGCCTGACATCGTACGAGAAAATGACGGAAGCCATTACCACCATACGGAAAGAATGCAAATAGCACAAGTCGACAGAAAAGCTACGCCGACCGAAGACGTCGACGTTGGAATTTGAGGAAGGCGATATGGTGTTTGTTAAGGTATCACCAATGAAGGGCGTCAAGAGGTTCGGGAAGAAAGGAAAGCTAAGCCCTAGATATATCGGTCCATTTAGGATACTGAAGAGGGTTGGCGAGGTGGCATACCAATTAGAACTGCAGCCTTGTTATCGCAAGTGCATGACGTGTTCCACGTCTCGACACTGCGAAAATACATAGCCGACCCGAACCACGTTCTAGGAACGAATATCTACACCAACAATTGAAACCGGATCTAAGCTACGAAGAGACCCCGGTGGAGATATTGATGTACGAGACCAAAAGACTTAGGAACAAAGACATTCCTTTAGTAAAAGTGTTGTGGCGGAACCAATCCACGGAAGAAGCCACATGGGAACGGGAGGACGAAATGCGAATTCGTTACCCTGAGCTGTTTCACACGGGCTGATTTCGGGGGCGAAATCCTCCTTAAGGGGGGAGGATGTAGGACCCCGGTCCCTGCAAGTTAGGTCGGCCAATAAAATTTCGTATATGATCTAAGTGATTTTGTGATTATTTGCATACATGATATATGCTTACGTGATCTTACGATTTTCGTTCTTACGCGCTACGTGAAATTCGTGCAAATACGTACAATAATACGTGCCCACGATGACCCGAGTTCATGAGAGGGATTTTTTCGAAAATAATAAAAGAAAGGAAGATGCACTTGATAAATGGGCTAAGACCTCTTATGGGCTAGAATTTATTATTAGTGGGCTAGAACTTAATTTAGGCCCAAAGCCAAGCAAGTTGGGAGACAAATTCCCTAATTCAAGGAAACCCACGCCTTATCTACCATGAACTAAGAAATATCTAACCAAAAATAATTGAAACATCCATAACCCCATCAAGAAACCCACGAAAGAAGAAGCCACGAAGAAGTTGAAGCAAGAAAAAAAGAAGAGGAGAAGAAGCCGAGCCAAATTCGAACCAAGAAGTTGAAAATCGAATTGGTAAGCAAAACTAACTTCCTAAATTAATTCGACATCTTATACCAAGATTAGTTAGTTAAACATGTTTAGGGTTAGAAGATTTCTTAGATGAGGGGACTATAAATTCGTGTTGAATGTTCTAAAGGTAGAAGAGAGGTGTAGAGCTTATAATTCTAGGAAGAACAAGCTAAGAATCTAGCTTCGTGGTGAAGAGCGTTTGAAGAAGATGAAAAATGTCGAGGTTCACGTTAAAATGCATGTCGACATTTCCATAAAATGTCGAAGTATATGATAAATGTCGAAAACACAATGTCGAATTGTTAGGAAAAATGTCGATATAAAAGTCGAGGTAAAATTTCATGTCGACATCTAATGTTCCAAAGTGTCGAGCTTCATTTAATGTCGAGCTCATGCATAAAATGTCGAGACCTTCACATGAGTTATATCGAGATTTAGGTTTAATCATATGTCGAGATGTTCATTATATCGACATTCTTAGTTTCACATGTCGAATGATAAATGTCGAGTTAGAGGAAATGTCGGGATGTTCAAGGAAATGTCGAAATGATAGAAAGATGTCGAGTCCTTTTTAATATGATGTCGAGATCTTAAACCGTTTAAATGTCGAGCCATGTGGAGCTAGGTCGACATCTTCTTCAAAATGTCGAAATGAAATGCTAGATAAGGTGTCGACTTAGCATGTCGATATTTCACATTGTATAAATGTCGAAACCCCCAAGATGAAAATATCGAGATGTTAGATAGGATGTCGAAAGCTTGCATAGCGATATTTAGTAAATGTCGAGACCAATACTATATAAATGTCGAGACCTTCACATAAGTTAAATCGAGATCTTTATTATACAAATGTCGAATGATAGGTAGAATGTCGAAGCAATGATAGGAAAAGATGTCGAGATATTCCAAGGTAAATGTCGAAGTGCTAAAATAGAAATGTCGAGCTAAATGCCGATATTAAAGTCGAGATGAACTTCATGTCGACATTTTATACTCCAAAATGGCGAGATAAGATGTCGAACGACATAGAACACAAAATGTCGAGTCCTCCTAACTGATAAATGACGAAATGATAGGTTGATATAAATGTTAAAACAAATGTCGTGATCAACTTTAATAATGCAAACGAACCCTTGTAATATCGAGACCTTTACATACAAAAACTAAGGAAAATATTTCAACACTTTTCAAGTACCTAGATAACCAATATTTTAGATGACGTACTGACATAATATTTTATGATTAAGGTCGAAAACTAGAAATTTCGCCGAACCAGTAGCGGTTAATCTACGGATTCCAGGTAAGTAGAAATCCAACTACGATACGTAACTTGCCTGCGTCTGATTATGTGAACTTACGTGCTCGTGTATTTTACGTAGAACGTGCATGTTACGACAAAGTTATTTTATACGCATGATAGTATGAACTGCATAATTTCATGAGCATGGCATGAGCACTTGCACGCATTAGTAGTACGTAAGATGTGAGGTAAGAGCGTGTGTAAGATCGCCTGTGTGCGATGTATACTCGCCGATATTGGCGTTTGTGTCGACTCAATGAAGAGTCATGGCTCCCCTATGCAGCCATGGCAAAAGAAGCCATAAGGCCTGTACAAGAGGCTGGGGAATACCCCGTATGCGGGAGATGCAACCTGGAGGATGCGGCCCGGGGCACGCACTGAGTAAGGAAAGATTCCTGCGGGTGACCTTCTAGTGCGTAAAGCACTAACCGGGAGGGAAGATTCCTTCGGGTGACCTCCGCGGTTAGTGGCCTCGGTGTTGGCTACCAGTGAGAAGCGTCCGCGTGGAGGCCACATTGAGTAAGGGAGATTCCTTCGGGTGACCTTCTAGTGTGAGAACCTCCACATATGAGATCTCTATGAAACGGCGCATAGTGGGATAGAAAGCCGAGGGCCCATACGAAGTAAGAGTATAAGAAAATAAGTATGAGTCAGAAGAATGACAAGAAAATGAGAAGGAGAGTATGAGCATTAGAAACGACGACGTGGATTGTCGATCGTTAGGACACGTGCATACATGCATAATTTCTGCTTACTGAGCCTCGGTGGCTCATTCTTTATGTTACGTATTGTAGGTACTGACGATCACGGTACGTGATCCGACCTTTACGCGAGGCCGATCTTTTGAAGCTATTCGGCTGCTTTTGAGGTGGGAGTGTGTGTATGGATGACGACCTGTGAAGGCCAGGCGCATAGGAGCTTTTGGCTGCACACACACATACACTTGTATTTTTGTGTAGACTTGATTTTGATGATTCGTAGCACGAGTTACGAATATTCTTTTGACATGTATATAAGATTTCCGCATGTACGTTTTAAAATGAAAAATTTTATTCGCATTTTTTACGTATACGCACAATAACAAAGCATTAACACTTAGAATTAGAACGGAATACGAGGGCGGGACGACGGGGTCCTGACATCAAGTCGCTAAATTAACGGTAGAAAAATAATTATGCTCTCCTAACTGAGGAACGCAAGAAGTTATATGCAAAAATTAAAAAATTAGATGATCTTCTTACGCGTAGGGGACATTCAGAACGAGCGATATTCTTAAACAAGCCCAAGGATATAGAGTTCTATAATCCAATAGAACGCATAGGTTACACTAACCCACAAGTTTTACGGAAGAAAGAAATATATGATATTAAGCACATGGGTTTAGCTGCAACCTCACTTAGAAACATTACGGAATCGACATATGAAAATGCTTTCGATTCATCTATTAAACAAGTCTCACATGGGTCTGAGATCCTTTTTGACTACAATGAACTAAATGAAAGAGACAAAAATAGGAAACCATCCTTAACACCTGTCAGTGATTTAGTTCAAGTTCTACCTCCTGACTGTGAAAACACACTACGAGGAAGTCAAAAAGGTTAATTATCAAAATTCTCTCTACAAACCCCTATCATAAAACAGATAGAGGAGTCACAGGCAAAATTAGATATAGATCGAGAGAATTTCGAAGCTGAAAACAAAAAATTCTTTAAGGAGATGGATAATCTCAAAGCTTCCTCATCCTCCCAAACTACCTCTCACGCTATTATAAAAGCGTGAAAATCGAAAAATCGCCTTCGAAAGATCAAAAGAGCATTAATACTTCTATTAAAAGTGCTAAGACTAATTCTATTTCACCTACGTCCACAGGGAGCGTAGGGCCAGCACTGAAAACGAAGGCGAGAGTGTCTAGTTCTAAGATAAAGAATGAGCCCGTAGATTTGAATGGTTCTACAAATGTTACTCCTTCTGTTACAATAAAAGACACTTGTAGTAATAAAAGAGCCATTGTTCAGAATAATTGCTTCTACTTGTTCACTTCAGCCTATCACCTTTAGAAGCGACAATTTCAAAATAGGCTCTACCTCAAAAATTACCAATAATCATTCTGAAACAAATGCTACAAGGAAGACCCGTAGGAAATAAGATCCAGCCATAAAGAAAGCTTATGGCGCTGTACATGCCTGTACTCACCTATGGTATCCCGTAAAGATTGAGTAAGCACCTTAGGAGATTATCGAAAGAAAAGATCTTTTCCTCGATCAAACCTTCCAAAGCATTTGTACGTGCTGAAATTAACCTTCCTTGCAAGGTTCAACCCAAATGGGTTCCTAAATCTCCGCCTAGGACGACAAAAGTCAAAAGGCCAAGTCTCCTATAGAGGCAAAACCCAAACCCACTTCCGAAAGTGGAATGGGTTATTAAAACTCCTCCGAATAAAAATTTAGGAACCATATCTGAACCCAACACTAAATCTGCTAATCTGAGAGGACCCATGCTTAAGTGGGTACCTAAAGCTCTCTAATTATTTTGCAGATCCACCATGTGTGGTACCTCGACTCTGGTTGCTCCACACACATGACTGGTAAACAAGAGCTGCTGAGCAACTACAAAGACCGACCAAACGGCAAAGTCAGATTTGGAAACAATGACTCAGCTCCAATTCTTGGATTTGGAGACATCATTCTGGAGATTCTGACAATAAAAGATGTCTCGTATGTCGAAGGCCTCCGCCATAACTTATTCAGCATAGGCCAGTTCTGTGACAAAGGGTTCCAGGTGGTCTTTCATGCTGACCGGTGCAGAATTTTGGATAGTCAGGACACAAAACTCCTTCAAGGACTTCGGAAATCCAATCTTTACACGATCAACCTGACGTCCGTGCGGCCCTCGACAGCTGTATGCCTCATCTCTCAGATTGACTTACAGAGGAACAGCCTATGGCATCAACGACTGTCTCATCTGAATATGAAAGCTCTCCAACGTCTTTCTACGAAAAGTTGGTTCACGGTCTTCCAACTATACTACTACAAAGAGAGCATCAGTGTTCGGCATGTCAATTAGGAAAAATGAAGCGAGCATCTCATCACGTCAAGCAAATTGCGTCTACTTCTCGACCATTGGAACTAATACACGTGGATCTCTGTGGGCCGATGCAGACTCAGGGTATCAATGGAAGAAAGTATGTGCTAGTGATCGTTGATGACTACTCTCGCTACACATGGACAAAGTTCCTCCGAACCAAAGATGAGACCGGTGATTTGATTATCAACTTTGTGAACACAACTCAAAATCTGCTGCAGCAGACTATTCAAGTTATTCGAACAGACAACGGCACTGAGTTCAACAATAACTACCTCAGTGAGTTTTTCAGAAGCTTGTAATAAGTCAACAATTTTCAGTCGTCAAAACACCTCAAAAAAATGGGGTTGTTGAAAGGAAAAACCGAACAGTAGGGAAGCAGCTCGTACAATGCTGATCCATTCAGGACTTCCACATTTTCTATGGGCTGAAGCAGTCAATACTGCTTGTTTTACCCAAACAGGACGGTGGTTCAGAAACGGTTCAACAAGACTCCATACGAGATTGTGAATAATAGAGTGCCCAACATCTCATTCCTTAAAGTCTTCGGATGCAAGTGCTTTGTGGCGAACGACAGAGAGCATCATGCTAAGTTCGACCCTAAAGCATTCGAAGCAACTTTCGTCGGGTATTCTTCAACATCAAAAGCGTACCGAGTATACATCAAGTCCAACCGAGCAATTAAGTAAAGCTATAATGTCACTTTCCACGAAGTGGCAGATATGGCTTCTGGTCAACTCAGTCCAGGACCCGTGCCTAACCAGCTGGCTTTGCACAACTCAGTTCAGGACCCGTGCTTAACCCGTTGGTTTCTGAAGACAACATCTCAGAACACGTAATCACTGGTGTGTTGGCACAAAACAAACAAAAGATGGCAACAACCCCAAATTCAACGTCAGCAGAAGCAACGAGACTTATATTAGACGATTTGGATTCTCTCTTTGAACCAGTATATCGGTCATGCACTGCTACACCTACAGTGGATTCTCCACCCGACGAGACCGACGTACCAAGTTCTTCTCATATCTCTACCCCACCCGATTCAGAATTGCCACAGAATAACGAAGAACCTACAGTGGTCATCGAGGAAGTATCATCAGAGACGATCGATCCAAGTGCAGTTTGGAACTTCCTCAAACAAATGATCAATCGGAGACTATAGGAAATCTAGACCCCAGATGGCTGACTCATCGACTTCAGCCTTGCCTCATGAGCACAAGTGGACTAGAGGTCACCCGTTTGATCAGATAATTGGAGATCCTTCGGATGGAGTGAGGACACGTCGTCAACACAGTCTATTTAGCTGCTTCCTGAGCCAAAACGAGCCTATAAGGTAGCAGACGCACTACGAGACCCGAATTGGATAATTGCGAGGCAAGAGGAAATCAACCAATTCGAACGTCTTCAAGTGTTGACCTTGGTACCCCGTCCATATGGGAAAACAATAGTCGGAACAAAATGGGTATTCAAAAACAAGAAAAAGAAGATGGTGAAGTGATTCGGAACAAAGCAAGGCTAGTTGCGAAGGGATACAATCAACAGGAAGGCATCGACTACGACGAGACATATGCTCCTGTTGCCCGAATCGAAGCTATTCGCCTTCTCCTGGCTTATGCGGCTCACAAAGACTTCAAAGTGTATCAGATGGATGTTAAGACCGCCTTTCTCAACGGCGTGTTAAAAGAAGAAGTCTACGTCGCTCAGCCAGAAGGCTTCGTTGATCAAGAACATCCTGATCACGTCTATCGCCTGGATAAAGCTCTCTATGGACTAAAACAAGCCCCAAGTGCTTGGTACGATGTCCTGAGTGAATTCCTCGTGAAGTCTGGATTCATACGAGGAACGATAGACACAACCCTTTTCATCAAATGGCAAGACAAAGATCTTATGGTCGTTCAAGTATACGTCGACGACATCATCTTCGGATCAACTAATCCACGGCTTTGCACGAAGTTCGGAGATCTAATGAAAAGCAAGTTCTAGATGAGTCACATGGGAGAGATGCAGTTCTAGGACTACAAATCAGGCAACTCGACGATGGATTTTTCATCAGTCAGACAAAATACATCACGGATATCCTGAAGAAATCCCATCAAGACCAGAGCAAGCCTCTCAGCACTCCTATGTCACCAAGCTGCAAGTTGGATGCCGATCCCTCTGGCAAGTCGGTCGACATCACACTATATCGCAGCATCATTGGATCTCTTCTCTACCTCACTTCGAGCCGGCCGGACATCATGTTTGCCACCTGCTTATGTGCCCGTTTTCAAGCCGATCCCAAAGAATCCATATGCTCGCGGTCAAAAGGATCCTGCGTTACCTTAAGGGCACTTCTACCCTTGGACTATGGTATCCAAAGGGTACGAACTTCAAACTTATTGGCTACACTGTGATTATGCAGGTTGCCGAATGGACAGGAAAAGCACGTCTGGTGGCGCTCAATTTCTAGGCGAAAAGCTGGTCTGCTGGTCATCCAAAAAGCAGAATTGTGTGTCAACTTCGACGGTCGAAGCGGAATACGTGGCTGTCGCCAGTTGTTGCTCCCAGATACTGTGGATGCGGACACAGCTTCGCGACTATGGGTACAATTAAATAATATACCCATATATAGTGATAGTCAAAGTGCCATCGCTATTACTTGCAATCCTGTTCATCTCTCACGCACAAAACACATAGATATAAGATATCACTTTATCAAAGATCACGTAAAAGGCATAGATATGTATTTTGTGAACACGAAATTCCAACTAGCCGACATTTTCATCAAGGCTTTGGATGAGAAACGATTCCAATTCCTTGTCGGAAAATTAGGCATGTGAATCTCCCGTAATATGTGCATTACCTGATCTTCTATGCTATCACATGCTCTATTCTATGTGTTTTCATGCTTATTTGTCTTTATCTTGAGTGATATCAAAAAAATAATAATATATATAATATAAAAAATATAATATAAAGGGGTATGACGAAATCCTTTAGGATGCTTTGATCTAAAGTCACTTAGAATTTTACCCCGACATGCGATCGATTTAATTGCTTAATTTTGTCAGTCTAAGTCGCATTCTTGTGTCAAAAAGGTCATTAGGTTGCTCCAATAGACACAAAGTCACTTTACATATGTGAGGATTCAAACCTTGTTTTCTTTCTTTGGATCTATTCTCGAGTGAGTCACACATCAATAACTTGTCTTACCTAGTGATACTTGGTTTCATACTCACCTTGCTTTAGATCGTTAGGAAAATGATAAGGGTGCTTAGGATATTCCTCACTCGGCCTTATATCATTTTACCCTCACATTAGCCCCTAGTCATCCACTTTAAGCCTTCTCCGATGTCCTTTTCTTCCCTTGAAACCCATTCCAAGCCTTCAACCGATTTCTATACTCTTCGGATGGTTGTTCAAACGAGAAAAGGAGGGGGAGAAAACAAAAGAAAAGGGGGATGATGACAAAAGAAGGCATTGCTCAACGCGCAATAATCAGACCAAAGGAACCTGCCTTCCGACTATCTTATAGAAAGTGGCATGGTTCCTGCTGTGAACTTCTCCAACGATAATCTCGTACGCTCGTCAGAATGGCTGGAAGAGGAGCACCACGAAGTGAACTTCTCCAACCATAATCCGGTATTATATCGGGAAACGAGAAGAGGAGCACAGCCTCGGATACGAATTCCATAACTGTGAACTATTCCAAATAGATAACCTCTTAAACCTCTATAAGGATTAAGAGAAGAGGAGTACGGTATCGGCCCGAGAACCAACAAGAAGAACTTCGCCTACGATAATCTCCTATAGCCTCTTGGAGAAGCGGAGCTTCAGCCTGAGCATAACATAAAAAGGGATAGTTCTTAAAAGAAAAAGAGGGAGGAAAGATTGAAAAGCAGAAAGACGCCGAAAAAAAAGGAGACGGACGTAGAAATGGAAGATGACGAAGAGATAAGCTCACTTTCCCCTAAATTCCTTCCCTTCTAAGTCCTAGCCAAACTAAAACTCTTACACCCCTTTGATTCTAATCGACGGTCTCTCGCTTGGGTGAAATGATTAAAAAATGCCTCGATCACAGGTAAATTGACTTAAAAGTGCTTGTGTTGACTTGAGTGATATAAATTAAAAATCCCATGTAAGAAATAATTGAGTGCAAGAGCGAACCTTATGAGAGTTGTCGAAATGGACCTGTCTATGAACTTAGGACTTTAGTTTGACGACATGACTTGACGGCATTTTCTTCTTTCAAATGTTTCGTAAAATTTTAGGTGTGACGATTGAACGAAGCAAAATAATCTGACCCCATACTATAATAATAGTAAAATACAAAAAAAAATTAACAAAAATAATAAATAATAAATAAACTTGAGAAAATATATATATAAATAAAATATATATATCTATATATATATAATTCGCACATTTTGACATGAAATGTTATGTTTCATATGAGTTGAATTGAATAAATGCGAATCTGTTTTTGTATCGCACATTCTAAATGCAATGTTAGATTGCATTGGTACTAAATTGTTTAAATGCGATAAATTTTTCATTGCTCTTACCCTCACACAATATTATAAGTACATGTTTTCGGGGACCATGTACATGTGCTTACTGAGTAAATGTGTGTATTATATGCTCGTGACTTGAATTGATTTCATATGCTTGCATACTTTTCTTGCGCATCATTTGAGGGGGAGCAAATATAAAAATCGTGCATTAGCTTCAAATACAGATTCTTTCAAACAAAATTACGGAGCAAGACGTCAACACTACAAGGAAAGGAGCTAGTCACAGACCAAATATTTCATCCCTAAAAGAATTGCTGATTAACTCCATTATTTCTAACGTCTTCTTTCTATGTGGTACAGATTTTTAATTTCTGCAAGGGAATCAAGATGTTACTAGACGGAAAATACAAGGAGTTAATTGCATTTATTTTAATTCTAAGGGGGAGCCTTACAATATGATTTTATTTGAAATAGGGGTCAATCTGAAAATTTTAAAAGTACTTACTTTCGAGAAACTAAATAAAAGACTTAATTCACGATCATAAGTTTCTCGATCGTAACAGTGTTGGAAACGATTTTGATTGGCCGCGATAATTAGCGATGGAAAAATTTGAATTGAGAAGCAATTTCGAATAAAAAATTTCTCGAGCACAAATAGTAATGGGCCTGATCCATTTAATCGCAAAACGTCCAATCGCAAACCCAACATTGATTTACAGCGAGTCTAAAAAGTTCACTTTTTGTCAGTCGAAAAACTTTTTCTCACGCAACCCTAATCGCAAAAAATTTCTCTCGCGAAAAACTTTCACAGACAGCTCAAATTTTTCAAAAATCTTTCGATTTCCAACACCAAACTGTCTGTTTAAGGTATAAATGAGATTCTTTTGACATTTGCGTGTGATTTACCTTCGTTAGCATCTGCATTTTGAAGTTTTTCGCATGTTTAGACTTAGATTTTCGACTGTTCTTCAAAACTGAGAAAAACCGTAACTATTTTGTAGTGATTTAGGCTTGATTTTGAGTTCTATCTGAGTTTAATGCCTGCACTTAAGATAGTTTCGATATTCTCCATGAATCTGGTAGAATGAATCATCGGAAAATCTGAATCTTCGACTGAAATTTAAGTTTGGATGAAACTGGGCTTTTGAATGTTTGAAGCCATCGAAGAACTTTGTCGATCGCAAACAGTCTTAATTGAATTCCGATTTAATTGAGATACTATTTGTATCGAATTAGTTTTCGATCGATAAAATTCAGATTTAGTCTATAAGATAGAAGATTTTGACCGAAAAATTATTTACCATCGAGAAATCTAATTAGGATTTTTGGTGGCGAAAAACTTAAGCACTGAATGGACAATTTAGATGCAAATTTTATCGAGCGTAAAACTTACTATCGCAAAATAGAATTTTCGATTTAATTCAATTTGGTCGCAAAAATTTAGCAGCGAAAAATTAATTTTTCAACGCTTAATTTTTCGATCGTAAAATTCGCTGCTTAGGACTTAATTGATCGAAAAATTTCTCGACGATTGACTTAGTCTTACCTTGACTAATTTCTCGATAGAAATATATCGCAGCGAAACAATTTTACTTACAATCGAAAATCACATACCGCTCGACAAATTTCAAATCGAAAAATTTTATTCAATCGAAGAAAATTTCTCGACAGTAAATTTACCTAAGAAATAATTTCTCGATCGTAAATTTACACGGAAATTTTCTCGACCATAGAATTGATCGACTACAGTCGCAATTTCAACTTCAACACTTAGAAATCTTTCTCTAAGTCTTTTACACTGTAGCGAACATAAGCGAATAAAATTTTCTCGATCGAAAAATTACACGGAGACATACAATTGAAATCAATGCATAGGAAATCAATTTGAAAACCAATTTTATCGGGCGAAAAATTTCTCGGCATGAACAGTGACCTTACCCGCGATAAAACACTTAGAAAATATTCGAACTTTTTTTCACGCGTTAAGTGTTTAATTCAAAATTACGATCATGCCATTACATTTTTTCAAAATCAAGTATCCTATGTGCAAATCATACGATTTCAATTCAAAATTCATCAAACATATCATGACTTGATACAATATTATAGTTTGATGAAATTAAATTCATTTTTCGACTAGAATCAAAAATTATGAACTAATGAACTTTTATATCTCTTTATTCCTTTTCAGATGGATCGCTATCCTCGATACAATCACATCTACGATCACAATCTATATCTGAAGGTTCATGATACAAATTTCCAGCTCGATCTGAGCAGCTTCCGATGCCCGGACGAGATCATCGTATCAATCCTGCGAGGATATCCCATTTGGCACGCGCTGACGGTCACCGCCTCGGTGCCAATGGTCTATCTCCAGCAATTCTGGGGATATATACAAGGAGCTGTAGCGAATGGGGCATTCTCCTTCACAACAAGAATCGGGACGCGGCATATTCATATGAGCAAGAGCCAGTTCGAGATGATACTGGACTTGCCACACAGTGAAAACTACGACCCGCTCCCGTCTGACGCAGAAATGGTCCACGACTTCATACAAATGGGATATCAACCGCAGCTCACCAAGTTGGCTCAGGTCCAAAGCAGCGGTATCCCTCACCCCTGGAAGACATTGTTCGGGATAGTGAACAAGTGTCTATCACCCAAGCATGCCGGCTTCGACAAGGGCAACGGCAATATACTGCAGATCTTTCACGGTCTCGCTTTCTCCAGAAACTACGTTTTCGTGCAGCTAATCTGGATGATCTGGCTGAACAGATTCGGCTGAAGGAGAATCGAAAATCAAAGAACGTGCCCTATGCTCGATGGTTCAACGTGATCATCAGGGAGTTCATGGAGTTACATGCGGGGAACATCCCTCAGCTACCTCCTGGAGGAAACTATCAGCCGCCAAGGCTAAAGTTCTTCCATAACCACGGCTCACAGACTTGGACCAACCGTCGATGCCGATTCCACTCAACCTACTCAGGCTCGCCGACCCCGCGGGAGCTGAGTATTAGAGATTCTACCAACAGACACACGAGAGTTGGTAGCGTCTCAAGATTGAGCGATGAAGTGCCAGCAACACTAGTTGATGTGGTCAGCATAGTGTCTGGTGCGGTGGTGACGGCCGGGAAGAGCGACTCCAACTGAATGCTAAGTCTTCTGGGAGTCCTCCCTATCAGGCTAATTTCCTCGTCAGACTCAGTGTCAGACGGGGTGGCGGGTGTGAGGAGTAAGGTCTCGATCGACGTTCTCCAATGCCTGATCCGTCACCAGTGGAAGAGAGCTTTGCCCATTTCGACCTCGGGCTGGCTACTGGTTGAAGAACCTCCTCAATGGTTTCTTCGAGCACGCCTACATGTATGGGCACTTCCACTTGGTATTCATGTGCAGGAGCCTCGAGCGCCATCTCGGTAGCCACACGTCTATCAAGGTATCATCTACGTCGGGCATTGGCTCTTCGACCAGAGGAGACTCTGTTGAAGCTCCTGAGCGACACATCTATCATTGCGTCGTCAGGGCTTGGTTGGTGTTCTGGTTGGGGAGGGCTCATATGTACATCTGTGAGGGCCCTGATCATTTGCTCCGTTAAATTGTGTTCCTCGCAGGCGCAACCTGAGCCTGCCATAACACCCATAGAGGCGAATCCTCTGGGTTGGCTCGAGGATTGGGTCGAAAGTCTCATATAGTCACAACCTCAAGTGACTGTGAGCCAACCTGAAGAGTCGGTGGCTACTCAAAGTTGATAACAGGCGACATCAGTCGTCCTGGTCCATCCAAGGGTTCCGCACCTTTGTGACGAACGAGCAACATGCCGCTCTCTCTGCCGCTGTACGTCCATGGAAGACAATTTCACGGAGAGAGTACTACAGGCAATCGAGACATCCCGAAGAGATACCGGGAAAGCACCTGTCTCAGAAGGCCCTTCGTCACAAACAATCCCACACCTCCACAACCCACACCCACCGACCCTTTAGCCACTTCCTCCATCCTTATCAACCCATACACTGTACCTATAACCGAGCTTCACGACATACTCCTCGCGCTTGATCCGCCTTTCCATCCGATCGCTGCAAGAAGAATCCCTTTATCGACGATTGGTGGATCACCCTGAGAGAACACTTCGAGGAGCTCCCACTCATGGTGCAGACATGACGATCCTGACGATCAGGACCACCATGAAGGGGGAGAAGAGGCCGAGGACATCCACAAGTGGCCAAGGACAAGGCTCGGGCGCTACGCAGACAAGTGCTGGAGCTGGTGAAACCCAAACCGAACCCCAAACACAAACCACCCACACCACGCACCGCACAGCCACTCTACCAAATATCGACCCACCAAACTTTACCCTACGGACGCCTCCGCCCACACCGCCGATCTACTCAAGCCCCTTGCTTCCGAAAGAAGAAGCAAGTGCAGCAATGCTTGTGGCCCTAGCTGCTACGCAAGCTACTCCCTCAGTCGCTCCAGACCAACCGGGCCCCTCAGGACATGGCGTCAATCCACACGAGGTCCTAGATAAGTACATCTTCGAAGGACAGTGAATGACCCACTCCATGCCCGAGGAGCATCAGAGACAACGGCTTCAGGACGTCCGACACTTCTTACAACAAGCATCCGTGGACCTCGTTATCATAGAAGACGACGAACTTCTGGAAGGTGAAGACTACCAAAGAGACATCCCAAGGCTACCAGAGTTGATCGCACAACGAGCGGTGTCCCCCACCAGACAGATGCCAGGGACCGTTCGGATCGACACGCCGTGGGAAAACATTCGAATAGAGATACCCTTCCTTGAAGAAGTCAGGGAAAATATTTGGAGGTCACCGGATAAAGTCAAGAAGCCGGATGAGTTCGAGCTGAGAGGGATCTCTCACTGGAATCAGCAGAAGAGGATGACTTATCTATGGATGCTGACCCAACTAGGACCGGACGTAAGGATGGGGATTCCGAAGGAACGACTGAAGAGTCATTTCAAGGAACTCTCCCCGATATGCCAACTCTTCAGTGTCTACTGTGCAAAAGGAGGACTTCCAACACCTCACTATGTCATTGAGCGAGTGGACAGAACCCGAGAGGAACTAAGAGAGAGTGACCTTCCGTATCTCCCTGCAAACGAGGTATACAACCTCTATCAGCTGTACGTGGAGAAGTACAAAGGTCCTCAAGGCTTCGTCAAGAAAGAAGCTCGAAGGGCTCTACCGGTTCATGATGCGACAAGTCAAATACTTCGCCGCGCACGACCTTCAGATGGCTCTGGAGAGCAACATGAAGAAGATCAACATGGCCGAACCACTCAACAAAGGACCTGAGATCGAAGGGCTTCCAAGCAATCATGTGCACATCAGCTCGGTCCTAGGCATCACCTACAACAATCCAATTGCCAAGAAGACTAGGATGATGCTGAAGACAGAGATTCATAAGTTTTGCGACGGGATGCTCAAGGTCGTCAGGAGGAACATCGAGCAGAGGTTGGAAGAAATCAATCGAGACACTATGCTGAGGATCCACCGGTTCGTGAGAGAACAGCGCTCCTGATGGAATTGCTGGATGACATCGAGGAGCGCCTGAAGCTAAGGGAAACGGTTAGAGATTATGAGTATGCGCTGGGCTTGCGCAGATCGTACTATGCCCGACAAGGACGAACAGCGCGGAGACGCAATCAAGCACAAATGGGGAGAATGTAGAATACCATTTCTAATTGTGCTTGATTTTATTAGTCGTTCTTGTAATTTGGGGCGTTTTGTATAGTAGTCCTTAGATTAGGACTAGTTTGATATTTATACCAAGCTTGTTGGTATAAATACATGTAAAGCAATTGAGCTGAAAAACAAGTTTTGGAAATTGATCCGAAAGGCTTGCAATTCAATTTCTAGAGAGAGAAACAACAATAACTTTCTCACTCTACTCGAATTCTCTCTCTCGTTCTTCAAATGAGTTTTTCGATCGAATCTTATTGATCATCATTATCGTCGAATTACTTTGAATTCTTGCCTAGGATCTTAGAGTTGTTAATCGTAGGACCTAACACTTTGGAAAGCTGAGTTGAGTCACAAAATGATTTCAGTGGTAATAAGCATCAATTTGAGGTTATGATTCGTTTTGGTGATTTTTCGTGAAAATTAGGTTTTTGGTCAATTTTTCGCTATCGCTTTAGGATGTAAATTTATTTTTATCTAACTTAGGTAGTTGGAATGGATCGGGGTTGATGTCTAGTAAGCGAACAACGACTGAGCATTTGAATGGTAGTGAAGAGTTTATGAATGGTGCGGAGTAAAATTGTAGAAAAAAGAGGCAATCCAAGATTCCATGTCCTTGTCGTAATTTTATTAACATAAAGTGGTGGAATAGTGAGACCGTTAGGGATCATATGATAGTTTTGGGTTTAAAACCTGGTTATACAAATTGGATATGGCACAGTGAGCCTGTAGCTAGTCGTGTGGGTGAAGGATATTGTAATACCCGTAAATTTTAGTTACGGGATTTTGCTATAATTAACTATGATATTGGAACTTAATGAAGGAGTTTGGAATCTTCACAAAATATAACCCATATAAGTTCGAGCTTGTTAGGAACCAAGTATGAGTAAAGACCCAAAAATAAGGAACAACTTAATTAAGGAAGAAAATTCGAGTAAAGCATATGATTGTCATGTGTTGATCAATTTTTGGACAAAGTAATGAATGAGATTTCGGACAGACATACAAATTTAATTTTTCAGGTGACACTTGATTTTTGGAGGGATTGGAGTGTCGGATGATAACAGCTATAGAGATAAATATGTATGTACATATGCATTTTATTAAGAAATAAATAGAGAATAGCAAGTAATAAAATATTTATATGAGGGGAAGCTTTTACTTAACCCATGGGGTAAAATACGTGAGCTACTAGTCAATTGATACACAACTTTCCAAGCTTCTATACCTATCTACTAACTCCTTAAGTAAAAAAATCATAAACAAAATAAGGGAAATGTTTTGGGTAAAACACTTGGTCACCTACTTGTCTTGTCAATTTACTAATCCCCAAGCAACCATTCGAATATATCATAAGAATTATTCATTAAGAGAAAACCTTTTAAGGAAGAAAAGGAGAGGAGAAAGGGAGGAAGAACGGTACTTTACTTGGCAAGCTTAGGAAACTTTATAACAAATCTTTGGAAATAAGGTAGGTGGAATATCTCACCTACAATACGTAGACCCTATGTATTAAATATGCAAATACTGTTTTAATGCTTCATGTGATTTCAAATGGTTTCTGTGCAGTTTTTCGAAAGGTTTATGTGCCTTACGTGGCTAATATGTTAGATGATGTAGTAAGTGATAATTAATCTATGTTTTGTGGCTTATGTGAGTGTGTGGAGTATTTTCATGAAACTTTCGAAGTGATCATGAGATTTGTATGATTTTATTTATGTGTGCTTAAGATTAATTATATGAAAGTTACGTGAACCATGTTAAGAGCATGTTGTTGTTAGGAATAGTAGAACAAAGATCGAAACTCTTAGTGCATGTTCAAGTGTGAAACTTTCGTGTATAACATATGCTTGAAAACCCTAATTCTTGGGGTTATTTGTGTACTAATACTACTGTCTTTATTTATCTATTTAAGTGTAGGAGAAGTCATAAGAGGAATTAATATTCAGGTAGATGATTTAAGTTTCGGGTAGCTAAATGATGATTTTTAGATAAAGGAAAAATCTTCGAGTAGCTGGAATTATATTTGGGTGGATAAAACATGGGAATTTAGAACATTCGGGCGATTTAGAGTATTTCAGACCTTAGAATACTTTAATAATTTTCAGCACAATGAGTTTCAATCGATTATGAATCGCCGAGTTGAGTTTCGGTCGATGATGAGAATCGCCGAATTTAGAGGACTTCTGATCGATATTAACTTTCAGTCGATTTAGGTTAGCTCAATGAGTTTCGGGCGATGGTAATTCGCCGAGCTAAGGTGAATTTCTATTAATGAATTAGATAAGATACTTTTGGGCGATTAGATGAAAATTATATGACTTTCGGTCGATTGAGAAAATTTGCTGAGTTATGATTGAGCTTTCGGGCGATTTAGGTAGCCTAACCCTTAGAACTTCGGGCGATTTAGGGTATCTTAGATCTTAGAATATTATAATGATTTCCGACATAACAATGTGCTTATTGGGATTCAATGAATTATATGATTTGGTGAATTATGTGTTCTACATGTATTAAATATTTTCGGTATGTTATACATCTGTTATTTGCACTTCATAGCATGTGCACGACACTCCAGTGTGAGATAGGTTGACCATATTGATACGGTGACACCTTAAGGTGTCGGCGCGAGGGTAGATGTGACCGATTTCGGTTGTCGACTCGGAGTCGAGTTAAGGTTGGTACTAGTGCACCTGACGATTGGTGCCGTCGAGACGGGTGGTTGGTGCCGCCCGGCTTTATGTGACCGGTTGGTGCCGGTATGATCAGTGGTTGGTGCCGCTGATGACGGTTGATGCCGTCGAGATGAGTGGTTGGTGCCGTAGGTTCAGTTATGAGGTGCATAGGCCGACCTAGGGCCCTAATATTAAGATAGGGTAGAGTTGGGAAATGAGCGGGTGAGGTAAGACTGAGATGTGGAAAGAGCGTGCATTGCATTTGTGAGATGTTGGGGTTGGGATGTGAGTGCACGTTGCATGTCATGCATATTTCACCTACCGAGCGATAGCTCAGGGTTTTACGTGTTGTAGGTGCAGAGCCCGACGCTGATGCGCGTCGCGGCTGAGGCTGGGGTGACGGCGGTGCTCCACGGACTTTTGAGGGCGAGGCTGTACATGGATGCGACCTGTGGAGCGGCGTTAGGATTTTGAGATGTTGTTATTTTGGGTCTACGGCCCGTGTATAGTAATGATGGTGTAGACGATATATTGTAATATATTTTATTCCGAAGAAGTTTTTAATTAGACGGGTCTTCTGCGACTTACGTTGCGAAAATCCGCCACTAATTACGATTAGAAAGCGAGGGTCGCTACAGATATCTAGTACAAGAGTGCAAGCCGAGGCAGATGACCTGACGGTTATTCATCTGATAATGATCGTATTGAGGACATGCTCCGTGACGTTCAAGAGGATTTTGATGGACGTCCTCCCATATTTGATAGTCTAGTTAGGGATAATAGTATCCCTTTTGTACAATGGATGTTCTAAATGCATACAATTGCATGCTGTGTTCAAAATTTTGAACCCAAGGTCCGACTAGCGATTCGTAAAATCCCAAGGTCCGACTAGCTGATTTATTTTATATTAAACTTTTACTTATTTGAAATAGTATAGTATCTCAAGGTCCGACTAGCGATTCGTAAAATCCACGGGGCCTTAGAAGTAGTCGCTCTTGTGACCGTGATCGAGGAACGTGATAGTTCATCATATCCCAGTGTGCGAATCGAACGACGTACTCATGGTTGATCTCATAGCTCACGGAAGGGAGGGGGAATGTCTTCCGGTCGAACCTCGGAGCTTATGACGTTAGGAGATGCATTGGGTAGCTTCATACAGTGGCCCCAGGATTTGACATTATCGTCAATGTGATTTGTAAATAAATATATAAATATTGATCAATAATTTAAAAAAGTTAATTTGTATTTTCCTATGTAGGCACTTCCTACGCCAACAAAAGGGAATTCTTCATTTGAGTCCAGCAACGCTCAATGCAATGACGATATCGCACACCTAGACGAGAGATTGGTTGCTGGTCTAGGCAAGTATTGTCGGTATCTATTCGATGCCCTCTCCTCTCGGATTGACCACTCTTTTGTATTCTCTATGATAGATGTTTACTACAATCCGGGGGAGAGTCGTTAGATGCCGGCATCGACGTCACGGATATTAACCACTTATTTAAGGGCGAGAGTTTGGATTCCAGCGTCATTCAACTTTTCTTGAGGTAGGTTCATTTCTTTTAAGTTTAAATTTAAGCCTTAATTATTTTTTAGTCCCATAAGTTAGGGTGGTTGGCGTTATAGGGACCAGTATTATACGGTTTGGCAATATAGGGACTTTAACTGTCAAAATATTGCATTATAGGGACATCTTACCCTAAAATTACCCACGTGAGACGCACGAGACCGTATTTTAAGATGTGGATGCTGATGTGGTCCCGGACCAGCTGAGTAAAACTTTTCAACATGGGCCCACGTCATAAAATTAAGGCACGTCATAAATAAATTAAAACTAAAAAAATAACTAATTCAAAATAATCTGAAACAAGCAAAATTCCTCTCTCTCTCTCTCTCTCTCTCTCTCTCTCACAATGTCCTCTCTTCGACACAATTTTGAGATCCCCAATACAGTGTCCCCTTTTTCTGATCGGTTCAACCCATTAGAAATTCCCCAATTTCGAGTACTCCAGAAAACCCTAGTTGGTGAAGTCTGATTTTTGGGAGTTCGCATTTGAGATTTGAGAGAGTGGGGGTGGCGATTGAAACCCTAGAGAAATTGAGGGAAGAGTCACAATGTCCTCTGTCCAAGCTGCTTCTACTGTCATTGTAGCCGACCAGCTCGTTTGAGAACTTCATGGACTGAGAAGAACCCCGATTCCACTCTTTGTCGAGATTACAAGGTGCGACTATGATTTTTGTGGTGTAGAGCACAAACTTTTCACTGGGCAGGGCTTGTTTCAGCTTATTTGATTTTTCGTTATTGTTCGAGCGTGTAATTCTGCTTTGTTTTTTCAGAAAAATGGATGTGATTTTTTCGAATGGGAGGATCCTCCTCTATGTTCCCGATCAAAAAATATTGTAGTCGATTTGTTGGGGAAGATTTCGGTGATCGAAAACGAGAAAGAGAAGTTGCAGCTTGAGCTTGAAAATTTGCAGAAGCAAATGAAAAAGATGAACAACGAAGTTACAAGAAACCAACGGATGGCCATCATGTATCACAACATAGCACTTGGATGTGTTTTCCTCTTTTCGTGTATTGGGCAATCTCTAATTTGTTTGCTACCAAGTATGTTATGTATCGTGAATTGCATTAAGATGCATGTATCCAATTAATGGTGTGTTTGCTATTAATGTATTGACTGAATTGTGTTTGCTATTAATAGATTGAATCGTGCTGTTTGTTATTAATGCATCGAGTCAAATGTTTTGTTTGATTTGTATTTACCTTCTAACATACCAAGAAATAATCAACATTACGAGGAAATCATCAATAGTACGAGGGAAATATCAATTACTGTCAAAAGGGCATACCTAACATCGAACATCTACTTGCATACCAAGCAAAAGGACATACCAAGCAAAATGACTACTAGCAAAGGGTTTAGCATACCAAGCAAACGGACATACCAAGCAAATAGTCTAGCAAAATACAGTCTAAGAGGACAAAAGCAGCAAGCAACATCACCTACAACAGACATCAACATTTATGGCTTTCTCTTTTGGAAGGTCCTCCTTCATTGGAAGCCAAGCCTTTGATGTGTTGAATCAAGGATGATCTGGTGCGAACAGATGGACCTCGTACAATCGTTTGTGAGCATTGAGTTGTAGGTTCAGCAGTAGGTTGTAGCCTTGATTGCATCATTTGATCTCGCATTTTAGGTGCTTTTTGTACTCTTTGAGGTGCTGTATAATTCATGTGAGCTCCCTTCCCTTTTTTCTTCTCTTGTCCTACATTAACAATAGCAGTCACTGGATGCAATCTGATAACAATTCATACATTGACCAAGTATAGACATATGAAACAAACCTGAACCGTAGGCAAAGCTGCAAGACCACTCTCATTAGAGACCACTGATGTTGTCCCAATTATATCAAGTTCTTCATTTGCTAGCTGTGATATGACCTGTGCAACATTAGAACCATCTGAAACAGAAACTACAACAGTAGATCCATGTGAAACAGAAACTGCAACATAACAGAAACTACTATTTACCTTTAGCAGATTCTGGGAAACCTTCAAGATATTCAGTCCCTTTGCAGGTTCTTAAGTTATGACCAGTTTGGCCACATTTGCTGCATTTCACAGTCACTTGCCTTCTCTTAGCTCTCATAGTCATTACAACCTTTCCTTTCCTCCCTTTCATCACAGCCTCATCCCTTTCTCTCCTACCGCAACAAGCAAAATACCACTATTTGGTCCCTTCAAATGACAGACATCTATACCAATACACTTCCTACATCCAGCTAGAAAACCATCTTTCAATGCTTTGAAACAGACATAAAAACTGTCAAACATGTTTTCCCCTCCTATCTCTTTTGTCCCCAACACAACTGTAGATCCAACTTAGTTCTTCTTAATTCCTCAGCATAATCCCATAATTTGGCATATTGATCAATAGGTTCTCCTTGTAGTATTTTCAATGCCCTTCTCTTAGCTCTAGCAGCTTGGTCCTAAGAGATCTTCACTCGCAAATCAGTACTCGCATCAGTTATAAATCCTGTAGCACTTCTCTTAGGATCTGATTTAAAAGTAGTCCGGTATCTCTGAGCAAGCCATGGAGATTTCAGATTCTTGACTTCATATGAAGCTGGGCAGTCATGCTTAGGGTTGTAATTCACAATCTGCCATGTACATTCTTCACCCCGCTTAAGTACATGCACTCGCCATTTACATCCCTCTATCTTGCACTCGTCGTACATTCTCCGAGTGTTATTCTTTGAGATCCAAACAGTCCTATTTTTTTATTGCATGAGAATAAAAAGCCTTTCTGAACTCAGCCTTTGTGCTGAATATCTCCCCAACTCGAATTGTGGATCATAGATGATACCTGGATTGAACACAGGGACATTTGTCTCTTCCCCATCATCATCAAGACAACTTGTGATTATGCAATTCACAGTCACTTCCCATCACATCATCTTCTAATTCACTTCCCATCTCATCTTCATCTAACTCATCTCTCCTCACATCATCATCTGCCTCATTAGGATTTTCTTCCCCAGTTATATCATCCCCTGCCTCATCATCAGTATCATTAAACATCTCTTCATCCTCTTCCCCGTCCATCTCATCAATATCATTCTGCCTGCTCAAATCAACAGTCTGTTCATCTACAATCCCTCTGCATTTTCTTCTCCAATATTTTCAACATGCTCATCTAACACCTCAACATACAAATGAACTTCTCTTGAAGCTATTGACTTTAAGCAATTCTTTCAATTGACTATCCTGTATAACTAACTGAAATCCCATCACCCTATTGTAGTACCTCTTCTGCCCCAAGATTCCTACACTTTCAGCAATTTTGTTAAGATTTTTAGGTTTAACAACTAACTGTTAACATAATCCCATTTGGTAACAGTCCCACCTAAATAATCAATCTTGAGTACATACTGGAATTTTCCACTAGAGTAAAACGCCAGCGTTATACTGAAGGTCTCAAGATCTGTAAACAGTTTCGAAATAGAAATTTTAGTTACACGAACACAAAAAGATGCATCAATTGCAAAATACAAAATTTATACTTACGGTATAGAGGTGGAGGCATGTTGATGTGGTGCTCGCGTCGTGGTTGACACAAAGTCCACGGCTTCTCCATTTCACCACCGGCTACAAACTCCCTCAATTACTCTAGGGATTGGAATGCTTAAACTACTCTCTAAATGACTCCCAAAATCAGACTTCACCGACTAGAATGTATTTGGGGCAACTATATTTGGGATCTCGAAATTTTGTCGAAGAGAGTAGGAAATTGTGAAAGAAAGAGGGGGAATTCTGGGACTTGTCGATTTTGTGAAAGAGCGAGAGGGGGAAATTTTCGATTGTGAAAAAAAAATTTAATTAAGTATTTTGATTTTATTGTTATTGATTTTTAGTTTTAATTTATTTATGACGTGGCTTAATTTTATGATGTGGGCCCACATCGAAAAGTTTTCTCAGCTGGTCCGGGACCACATCAGCATCCACGTCTTAAAATACGGTCGTCCCACGTGGGTAATTTTAGGGTAAATGTCCCTATAATGCATTATTTTGATACTTAAAGTCCCTATATTGCCAAACCGTATAATACTGGTCCCTATAACGCCAACCCCCCTAACTTATGGGACTAAAAAATAATTAAGCCTAAATTTAATGTTAAGTTTATTGACTATCGTTCATTGTAGGTATTTTCATCTGGAACTGGCGTAGGAGATTTTGTGCTTCAACCCTAATAGGTTAAGCCTGATGAAAAATGACCAGGAAGTTGAATACATGACTACGGTTTTCAAAAATTCGTTAACGCATGTACATACTTCTTCACGCCTTACTGTGATGAGTAAGTATAAAATTTGTTTTATTTTCATATTAAAAGTTTCTCTTTACATAGTTTTTTTGTTGTAGTTACAGTGATCATTGGATATTGCTGGTCATCGATTAATATTATGGCGTCAACACTGTATATGGTTTCGACTCGTTGGCACCTAAGGTGGGGATCAGAAAGATTAGAATTCGTGATCACTGAACAGGAAATGCAATATAAAAAAGGAATGCTATTCATTTTAGTTGTTTAATTAGGTAACCTTTTGATGATATTTAAATTAATTGACTAACTAATATATAATTCTTGTACGAAATACTGAACTACTATCGATTTACGGAAAAATTTTGATAACAATTTAGGACCGATCGATCGTATTTTCGGACCGATGATCGATATTTTCGGACCGATCGTCTATTGTCGTAAATCATCGTAGATGATTTAGCGAATCGAAATAGTTTGAAAATGACTTTCGGTACAAGGCTAATTTCGGTCGCCACAAGGCAGAAACAGATTCGTTCCTTGTACCGAAATTATGTTTTGTCGTGCCTTGTAAAATTTTGTTTTGGTCGTGCCTTGTGGCGACCGATTTTTTTTTGGTCGATCTACGACCAAAATTTCGGTCGCCACAGGCACGACCATAATTTGGTCGCCACAAGGCACGACAATTGTGTTGGTTAAAATTATTGTTCGGTCGTCCTTGTGGCGACCGAATTGTGTTTCGGTCGGGACTTTTCAACTATTTCGGTGTTCCTAATTCATCTAGTATGAATGATTTTTTACGACATATCGATCGATCGATCGGTCTAAAATATCTATCGTCGGTCGAAATATCGATCGATCGGTCCTATTGAAATCACGTATCGATCGATCGTTCGATGTGTATGTAGCAGTATCGTACCAGAATTTATATTAGAGTCTTAATTAATTTAATATCATAAGCAAACTTCATCAAGTTTAGGGGCTAACTAGGAAACGTGATAGCAATCCAGTATAAAAAAAAAAGTATGCATACTTTTATTTTATATGAGGTGCATCTAACTATATACTTTTGAATTTAAGTGCAATGAAAGTGGCGACAATGTTTGGAGCGTCTCAAGTTAAGAGGAAGTCTTCCTCTACTACTTGGAAAGCATGCAAGGTTCGCATTTCTTTTGATCATATTAATATTATTACGATAATAGGTAAATATATAATATGATCTTTGTTTAAACTTAGTGCCCACGCCAATTGGGTGAAAGTCAACTATGTGAAAACTTAGTCATGCGCTACATGTACGACATTGCGAGAGATGTCGGCTGCCAGCGGCAAAATCTGACAAAGGTATGATAAATTTAAAGCATAGATCATCAAATATCTTCAGTTATAACTTTTACGAATCGTGTTAATGTTTTAGGTATTGGAACACGCCGTCTACGTCAAAGAAACACATGAAGAAGTTCGAGAGTTGTTGGCGAAGTATTTCATTGAAGTATGTCTGCAAGAGAGCACATCGATTTAGGTGAAGACTTCGCATATCGTTTTTTAATTCACTTGAAACTTTAGGTTAATTAGCGATTGAGATGGATATTCTTAATGGATATATTGAGTTGAACTTCTCAATCCGTGTCGTGTATAATTGGAACATTGTTTTGGATTGTCGGGCTGCTTATACAGGTTTTTGGGGTAGTAAAAAAATAAATTAAAAAACTTAGGAATCGGCGACCGTTGTTAGCCACAAACGGTCGCCCATGTACTTTTTTTATTTTTATTTCTTTTAACTTTCGACGACTGTTGTTAGGCCGTCGGCAATACCTTGGCTATCGGCGACTGTTGTTCATGCCCATGCAATTTTTTTTCACTTTCGGCGAATGTTGTCAGCCAACAACAGTCGCCGTTACCTCGGCTATGTTTGTCGGATAACAATGGACGCCGATAGCCCACTCTATTGGCGTCGGTCCCGGCGTCGACGACCAACAGTCGCCTAAGGTGGCGACTGTACAGTCGCTCATTACTAGAATTTGTACGGGGTAAAATTCAAAGCGTGTTATCGAGCGGATGCAACTCTCTTTCTACATTCTTCGATCGTTGTGGAAGACTAAGAATTTCAATGGAGAAAGATGGTCAGAAGTGGATACGGTTAAACATGTCGTTGGTGTCCGAATGGTCCGAATTCTCCAATGTTGTTTAAATCTAACAGCCTCATCTGATACTATTTTCTTAATCATCGATGAGTTTTGCCTGTCTTAGAAGGTACAAGATTGCTGGCTTGTATCAATTCATCTTCTATTACCAACTCTAGAGCATCGGTCTGCTGTTCGGGGTTGATCAGCTCAATGTGATGAATGCAAGGTTTATTGCTAGGAATGTTGAATTGAGTGGTGAAAGGCTTGTAGGATAATTGTTTTTGTCTTACAATAACACATGCCTGGACTAATAAAAGTATTCTTTGGTTATTGTTAATCTTTTTTTCAGTACCAGATATTTATCCTTTTGGTAAGTTTTATTGTTGTTAGTTTTTTTTCTCCTACGGCGAGCATCGTTCCTATGGTCTAAATCGACATCTCTAGAGGAATCATGTGGCTGTTTAGCCAATGGATTACTTTTGTTGAATGAGATATCAAGCTTTCGTTCAAAAAACGTTATATGACTAAATTTGCTTACTCAAAGACACGATGGACTCATTCTTGGTACTAGTACTTTTTGCACACTCAATGCGTGTGCGATAATATATATTGTACTCAATTTTTTAATTTAAAACTTTTATTAGAAATTTAATTTAAATTATATTTATAAGTATATAAGAAATTAAGTTATTAGATATAATAACTAAAAATAGTAAATAAAGATAGTGTGTGGTATTTTTATTAATTAATTTTTCAATAAAGCTTAACAAAAATTGGAGACCAAATCGACAGTTTTAGAGAACGTTGATTCATTTTTATATTTTAATAATTATAATTTTGTAAAAGATAGGATTATAAATTGACGGACCAAATCAATAATTTTCTTTGAAAAACCTATGCCTTTATCGATACTATTATATAATTGGTTTGAGGTGGATATAAACTGTACAATTTGGTGTATAACTTATTTATAATTTAGTCCCTTATTTTAATTTAATTGATAATTAAATGTTTTCATATCAGTACTAAATTTTCATTTACTGTACTTATGCCTCTACAACTAAGTTTCTTTTTTATATTTAAAAATTATATTTCATCTTAAACACTAAATTATAATTTTAAAATTTAAAATAATTTTAATATAATTATTTTTAAGCAAACACATCGGGCGTGCAAAAAGTACTAGGGTAATAGAATAGATGAACAAACTAGAGAGTAATTCTTCACTATTTATCATTAGTCATGACGACTAGTCATATATAATGAAGACAAATACAATGGATTTCCACAATCATGCATTTAAATATTACAATAATCATAATACGTCATTGTTTTATCATTAATGTATAATGAAATCTAGTAGAGGACCAAGAAATTTGTAATCTTCGGGTTAATATTATGTATAACAAATTACATTAATTAGCAAAAGAAAGCATATTTTGTTATAAAAATATTATTGTGATTAATATTTATATTATGATAATATAACTATAGAGAGAAATATTTAGAGAGAATAAGTATGATAATTTCAATACTTGGCGTGTTTTTACAATACAACTGAAGGTGTCTATTTATAGGCAAATTTCTCAAATTACAACTACAAAATAAAATATTACATTCTCATAAAATAATCACACCGAATTTATAATCTCATCCTATTCCAAACTTATTTAACCACTCCATATACATCCACTCCAATATCCCATAATAACTACATATTCATAATACCCCCCTTGGATGTATATTCAGGAATATTCCTCGTTAAAACCTTATTAGGAAAAACCCAGTGGGACAAAAACCTAGTGAACGAAAAAGAGTACACAATTCCTTTATTACACTTTCATATGTTGCAACGCGTATTTGCTCCCCCTGATGATATTATCATTTCAAATCTCGAATTTTTCGAACGCCAATGAACATATCAATTTTCTAAAATTATTGGGGGAAAGTGTTTTCGTAAAAAAATCTGCAAAATTTTCGCTAGATCGCACTTGTTGTACATCAATGTCACCATTTTTCTCCAACTCGTGTGTAAAGAAAAATTTTGGAGAAATATGCTTTGTTCTATCGCCTTTAATATAACATTCCTTTAATTGTGCAATACATGCCGCATTATCTTCATATAGTACCGTCAGAAGTAACATTTCAGATAATAGCCCACAAGTTTGTGTATATGCATAGTTATCGCTCGCAACCAAATATATTCTCGGCTAGCTTTATGAATTGCTAATATTTCAGCGTGATTAGATGAAGTAGCCGCTAAACTTTGTTTAACTGATCGCCATGAAATGGCAGTTCCTCCATACGTAAATAAATAACCAGTTTGCGATCAAGCATTATGTGGGATAAGAATCCAGCATCCGCATACCCAATTAAATTTGCTTTCATCTCATTAGGATAGAACAATCCCATATCAGTTGTTCCTTGAAGGTGTCGAAATATTCGTTTTAACTCCGTTCCAATGTCTACGAGTTGGCGAAGAACTGTATCTTGCCAATAAATTTACAGCAAATGCCATATCAGGTCACGTATGACTCGTAAGATACATTAACGCTCCAATAGCACTAAGATATGGTACTTCAGGACCAAGTAGCTCTTCATCATTTTCACGTGGTCTGAACGGATCTTTATTCACGTCTACGATCGGACAATCATCGGGGTATCCAATGGATGAGCTTTATCCATGTAAAACATTTTCAATACCTTTTCGTATAAGTTTCTTGATGTACAAATATTCCATTTCTTAAATATACAATTTGCAGTCCGAGACAAAATTTTGTTTTTCCGAGATCTTTCATTTCGAACTCCTTTTTCAAACAATCAACAGCTTTTGATAACTCTCCAGGAGTTCCAATTATGCGATATCATCAACGTAAACTGCTATAACGACAAACTCATTTTTAGATCCTTTCATGAATATACAAGGGCAAGTTTGATCATTTTTATACCCTTCTTTCACTAAAATTTCCCTTAGGCGATTATACCACATACGCCCAGATTGCTTTAATCCATAAAGTGATTTATTAAGTTTAATTGAGTACTCATTTCGTGGCCCTAAATTTCGGGTAATTTGAATCCCTCGGGAAGCTTCATATATATATATATCACTATCAAGAGATCTATATAAATAAGCAGTTACAACATCCATAAGACGCATATCGAGTCCTTCTCGTACTGCCAAACTAATTAGATAACGAAAAGTAGTTGCGTCCACCACAGGAGAATACGTCTCCTAATAATCAATACCAGGTCTTTGCGAAAAACCTTATGCAACAAGCCGCGCTTTGTATCTTGTAATTTCACCGTTTTCATTTCGCTTTCTAACAAAAACACATTTATAGCCAATTGGCTTTACATTTTCTGGTATGCGGACTACAGGTCCGAAAACTTTTCGTTTCTCAAGTGACTTTAATTCTGCCTCGATTGCATCTTTCCATTTTGGCCAATCATTTCTTTGTCTGCATTCTTGTACAGACCTTGATTCATGATCCTCATTCTCATTAATCTCGTTCATTTCATGTAGCGCTACATTAAATGAGAACAGATCGTCAACGTTGACTTTGTCTCGGTTCCATTTAATTCCATTCTGGGCATAGTTTATCGAGATCTCTTCATTATCATTATTTTCAAAAATTTCAGAATTTTCAGGTACCTGAGTTTTATTCTCATCAACATTTATGCCCGCCGACTCTTCTTTTGTCGATAAATCCTCGACTGGACCATTCTTATTATTTGCTCCTTTTCTTTTTCGAGGATTTTTATCTTTGGAACCGGATGGCCTACCACGCTTAAGTTGTGGCTTAGGCTCGATATCATTTTTTGTATGTTCTATATAAACATCAATTTTTGCAGGAGCATTGGCAGCTGGTATATGTGACTTAGTCACCCTTTTAGGGTCAGTAAAGCTATCTGGCAGTTGATTAGCTAAGTTTTGTAAATGAATTATATTTTGAACTTCTAGCTCAGATTCGTTCGCTAGAGGATCATAATGATTTAACGATAATTCATTCCAACTAATATTCTTTTTCAGCTGTTTCTTTTCTCCCCCTAATGTCGAAAATTTGTTTCATCAAAATGACAATCGGCAAATGTAGCCGTAAATAAATCTCCCGTTAAAGGTTCTAAATATTTTATTATCGATGGAGATTCAAATCCGACATATATTCCCAACCTCCTTTGAGGTCCCATCTTTATGCGTTGTGGTGTCGCAATTGGAACATATACCGCACATCCAAAAATTCGTAGATGGGAAATATCTGGTTCCTGACCATAAACCATTTGTAACGGGGATATATCATGATAAATTGTTGGCCTAATGCGAATTAATGTCGCTGCATGTAATATAGCATGTCCCCAACAAGACGAGGGAAGCTTCGACTTCATCAATAATGGCCTTGCAATTAATTGCAGACGTTTAATCAATGATTCTGCAAGACCATTTTGCGTATGAACATGTGGCACAGGATGCTCAACATCAATACCGATAGACATGCAATAATCATTAAATGCCTTGGAAGTAAATTCGCCAGCATTATCAAGGCGTATTTTCTTTATCGGATAATCTGGAAAACGTGCTCTTAATCGAATCAACTGAGCAAGCAATCTCGCAAATGCCATGTTCCTCGTAGATAATAGACATACATGTGACCATCTACTTGATGCATCAATTAATACCATAAAATATTTAAATGGTCCACATGATGGGTGTATCGGCCCACAAATATCACCATGTATACGTTCCAAAATACAATAGATTCATTCTTTACTTTCATTGGTGTGGCCGAATAATTAACTTCCCTTTAGAGCAAGCGACACAAGATAATTGATTAGATTGAAGAATCATCTGGTTCTTTATCAAATGTCCACGTGAATTTTCAATTATCTTACGCATCATATTGAACCGGGATGGCCCAACCGGTCATGCCAAATATTAACTATACTGTTATCGGCAAACTTCTGGTTTGTAACAGCATATGATTCAACTGTTCTAAGATATGTATAGTATAGTCCAGAATCAAAAGATGGCAATAATTCTATAATCCTTTTATCATTCAAAATCGCCTTTGTTATGTGCAAATATTCGATCTTTCCTTTTTGTGCAGTCTCAACATGATATCCATTATTTCAAATAGCTTTAAAGCCTAATAAATTTCTTTGAGACTTAGGAGAATATAACGTATTCTCAATCATCAGCCTTGTTCCTCGAGTCAGTAAAACATTAGCTCTTCCGGAGCCTTCAATTATACTTGTTCTACCCGATATAGTGGTAACACTTGATTTCTTCATGTCAAGATGATCAAAATATTTCTTCTCTCTCAGATCGTATGAGTCGTTGCACTGTCTGCAAGACATAATTCTCCGTTGCACATGCTTGTATCCATCGTATATATCCTTAATGACAAGCACAAATAATTTATCAACATATATTGATAACAAAGCAACCATTACAAACATGCAAATGACTTAAAAAACGTGACATATAACACACAATAACATAATGCATAATAGTAAGACATATGATATAACATGTAATTAATATCATATCAAAGCAATTAGAAATCGGCAGGCTCCAAATGGGTACTTTCATTATCGTCACCAGAAGTAGAGGCGAGTTCACCATGTACAAGATTTGTTTGGATTTCCTTTCCTTTGCGCTTCTGATCTTTTTGATATAATTCAACAAGATGTTTGGTCGTGCGACAAGTTCGCGACCAATGGCCCAAACCACCGCAACGATAGCATTCCTCATCATTATTCTTTTGTTCGGTGTGCCTCTTCTCATCATTATTATCGTAACTTTTCCTCTTCTGGGGAAGATTTTGATGATCGCCACGAGAGTTATGATAACCACCACGGAAATTCTGTGAACCAACACCGTAGTATCCTCGGCCACGACCTCGGCCTTGACCACGACCGCATCCGCGACCACAATATCCACCACGTCCACGTCCACGACCATTACCTCTATTATTATTATTTCCTCTAACTGCATTTGCTTCAGGGAGTGCAGTCGAACCAGTCGGTCGGGATTCGTGGTTTTTCATCAACAGCTCATTATTTTGCTCAGCTAAAAGTAAACAAGAAATTAGATCTGAATACTTTTCAAATTTTCTCTCCCGATATTGCTGTTGTAACACAACATTTGATGGATGAAATGTGGTGAATGTTTTCTCCAACATATCCGCATCAGTAATTGTTTCTCCACATAATTTCAACGTGGAGTAATTCTATAAACAGCAGAATTGTATTCGCTTACCGATTTAATATCTTGTAATCGTACATTCATCCATTCGTACCTTGTATTTGGAAGAATAACAGTTGTCTGGTTGTTATACCTTTCTTTAAGATTTTTCCACAACTTAGCTGGGTCTTTTACTGTTAAATATTCACTTTTCAAACTTTCATGGATGTGGTGGCGAAGAAATATAAGCGCTTTTGCCTTATCTTGCGCCGTTGGGGTTTTCGTGGCGTCAACGGTGTCACCTCCACCTCCGGCTTGAGCGCTTGTGGTTTTTGGGTCGACAATGGTGTCGCCTAAGCCTTTCGCATTCAAATACACATCGGCATCTAGTGCCCAAGATAAATAATTTTTCCCCGAGATATCAAGCGCAACAAATTCTAAGCTCGCCAAGTTCGACATTTTACTATCATAAGATCAAAAAAATGTTAACAATTAAATCATATAAGATAAATAATTAAAATTATAAGATCCAAAATATATGTAATAAGAATAACATAATTAAAATAAATATTTTATTATCCATTTATTTAATTTCTGTAAGGTCCGGTAAGGTAATTGTGGTATTCAAATCCGTGTCCTTTGTCCAAAGTCCGTATTCATGTCCGAAATATGTGTCCATGGTCCAAATAAATGTTCATCGTCCATAGTCCGTCCAATCAGTAATTAATTAAAGTATTTAAACAAATATTGTTTAATAATTTATTTTTTTAATTATGTATAATAGTGTACGATTAATATAAACAAAAGTACCATACATAAAAAATGGAATACCTCACTCGTGAAATTATCTCGACAGAGGTTGATCATTGCCGGAGAGCATTTGTGCTTACTCGTGAAATAATCTCGACGGAGGTTGATCGTTGGCGGAGAGCGCTCGTGCTGATAACGTGTTATAAAAGTATTATTGTGATTAATATTATATTATGATAATATAATTATAGAGAGAAATATTTAGAGAGAAGAAGTATGATAATTTCAATACTTGGCGTGTTTTTACAATAAACCTCAAGGTGCCTATTTATAGGCGAATTTCTCAAATTACAACCACAAAATAAAATATTACATTCTCATAAAATAATCACACCTAATTTATAATCTCATCTATTCCAAACTTATTTAACCACTCCATATACATCCACTCCAACATTCCATAATAACTCCATATTTCATAATATATTTAACTCTTTTTCATTCCACGAGAATGACGAAGTGATGTGATGTTCCTTTTTGGTTGGAAAAAAGAAAAAAAAAATGAAAAAATAAATCCACCTGCCAAATTCGCGAAGCAGCTACCAAGGAAAACAGTGAAAATTCCGTAAAACAACACTTATTCTTATCTTATGTAGCCCTAACCTCATTTGATTCCCTTGATTTTTCTCTACGCTTTCCTCACCACTAGTAGACCCATGAGTTTCATACGCTAATTTTCAAGATTCCTCATTATTGCTCCTCAAATTAATATCTATTTTTCACTTCTCTTGCATTTAATGTGTATAGAAACCACATACGAGTTCAAACTCGTGATTTTGTGGGATTGTTTTTGTGGTAGAGATCTGTTATGGTCTTAGATCTATGTACATCTAGTGTTTCCATATTTAAGGGAAAGGAAATTTTTGCCCTTTTATAATTAGGTTTTCACGAAGTATTTGTGTACAAATCAGTCGGTAACTGTCTGTTGGTGTAATTAATTTGTTAGATTCGAATTTGGGTTCGTTTCCTATGCCTTAGATGTGATTTTCTCAGGCTTATATTTAGGGAGAAAAGTGTTGTTTTTTCGCTTGATTTCTGGGCTAAGGCAGATTGATTCCAATAAAAAAAAAAAAATGATTGTGCCAAAAAACAGATCAAAGTTTTGATTTTTAAAGCTTGAGCTCAATCGGGTTACCCTTGATTTGTAATGATAAATCGGATAAAGATTGCATTAATTAATCATCAGTTATGCCGTTAAAGAGTATAATTCAGGACATGAAGGGTGAGTTCGGTAGCATATCTAAAAGGGGTTTAGAGGGAAGATTTGGGTACGGTATGAGGTCGAGGTCGCATCGTTTGGTCGATGATGTCACTGTAACCGTCGTCGATGCTCTTAGGCAGAGTTGTTGGGCGAATATGCCTTCTGAGCTTTTAAGGGACGTTTTGATGAGGATCGAGGAATCAGAGGATACGTGGCCCAACAGAAAGAACGTCACGGCGTGCGCTGGCGTTTGTAGGAGTTGGAGAGAGATCATGAAAGAGACCGTTGGGACTTTGGAGATGTCTGGGAAGTTAACGTTCCCTATTTCGCTGAAGCAGGTTTCTGTTCTTTATCTTCGAACTGTTTAACGTTACTTATCTTTGCTTTCCATTTTAGTGCTTAGTCACTCTCTCGAATATCTTTTTTTGGATTGTGTCTTGGATTTTCGTAGTAAATAAAAGGACCGATTGAATTAATTGTGCTGGAACCTGAAAATGGAGCAAAACGATGCTCTTATCGTGTTTGAGAAGTTCATTAAGAGACCACAGAAGAGTCCATCAATCATAAGTACTTGAATGATTCTGGTAAACTGTTCTTCATTGCTCGAAAAGAAGAAACTGGGCTGGATTTGTTTATCTCTAGATTTAGCTTAATTGTCGGTTGAGGCGCCTACCCTAAATGAGAAACTGTAGAAGCATTTGGGGAATTTTTTCTTCGTGATGCTTTCAATCGCCTTATGCTATTACTCAACTTATGGATAGTGTAGTTTCATTCCTGGTAAAGAATGCCAAAGAATTTCTTTTGTGTTTTATCCGACAAAGTAGCTTCAACGTCTTGTCTGAATTTTCCTCTACAGCCCGGCCCACGAAATCATCAGATTCAATGTTTCATAAAGAGGAATCGAAACACTCAGACGTATTATCTTTACCTCAATTTGAGCCAAGGTAAAAAAAAAAAAAATTCTTTATTTTTTGTTCGGCGCATCAGCAGATCACGTGTTACAGTTGAAGGCTTTTTTTTTTAATTTTCTCGTTAATGTATCTATAACATATCTGTTTGAATCTGAAGTCGAGAAATCAATCTTCGTAAGCATTGCTAATATATATCTGTTGAATTTCACTTTCATCAGCTTCTAACGATGATGGAAAATTCCTCCTCGCTGGTCGAAGATGCAGAAGGCCAACTCACACAGACTACATAATCTCTCTAAATCCCAATGATGTTTCAAAAGGAAGCAGCAATTACATCGGAAAGCTCAGGTAAATTCAAGTTCTCTGTTAGCTTCTACACGTCACTAGAAAACTGTGACTGATAATATAAACCTTATCAAAGTGCCTTTATTTTACCATAAGTCTTAAAGTATATACATTCCTTTAAACTCGACGATCATCCTATCACCGAAGCATATTTATTGCGAGAAAAGTATATATTCGACCAAAACTCATCTTTCTTCGAGCCAAAACTCATATTTCTTCATCTGATATACTCGGCCGTTTTCTTGCATCAAAGATTTCAACTTCTTCCGTAATTCCACCACATCCCATCAGTTTCATATAAACCTTATCAAACACTTTTTACATCCATCTAATTCGGTTTTTACAGGTCTAATTTCTTGGGGACCAAATTCACAGTCTACGACGCTCAACCGTCCCCTACTACGTCTCCCTCGGGACCCACGGTCACAAAATCTCGATCGACCCGACTCGTTGGGCTAAGGCAGGTCTCGCCGCGGGTCCCAGCCGGGAATTACCCAGTGGCCCACGTCTCATACGAGCTCAACGTCTTGGGCTCGAGGTAATGATAAAAGAAACATTCTTTAAACTATAAATCTCCCAAGATTAAAACTTTTTCTTGGATGATTTACAAAATCTTGGAAATTAATCAATTAATTGAAAAAACAGAGGTCCAAGGCGAATGCAGTGCATCATGGACGCAATACCAGCGTCTGCCATGGAACCACAGGGAACAGCTCCAACTCAGACAAAGCTATTACAGGGGACCTTAGATTCCTTCCCTTCCCTTCCGTTTTTCAGGTCAAAGTCGACTCGCTCGGACAGCTTCAGATCCTCGGGCCCACTTTCAGCTTCAAAGAAGGAAGAAATGCTCGTCTTGAAGAACAAAGCGCCACGCTGGCACGAGCAGCTTCAGTGTTGGTGCTTGAACTTCAATGGAAGGGTAACGGTTGCTTCTGTGAAGAACTTTCAGCTTGTCGCTTCGATTGGGAACGATGATCAACAATCTCAGCAAGGGGAAAAGATGGTAATAATCGTTCGGAGAGTAGTGTGATTCTTCAATTTGGGAAAGTTGGGAAGGATATATTCACCATGGATTATCAGTATCCCATCTCTGCGTTTCAGGCGTTTGCTATCTGTTTAAGCAGCTTCGATACGAAGATTGCCTGCGAATGAATGAGTAGATCGATCGATGGATGCTTTGGTTTGTCTTTCATCTGAAAACGGTTTGCAATAAACGTATGTGTGTGTTTTTCTTTTTGCTCTTGCGTTTTGCTCTTAAGATTGTTTTTTAAGCTGCTTGTTTTTGGTTCGAGGATGATGAATGGGATTGTGATTTACTTGATATATTTTGTGCATTGCATCGACGACGCTACTTATGAATAATTCGCTCTATTTTGCCTTTTGTTTTTATGAGTTTTTTGCTGAATACCACGTGAATTAGGTTATAACTTGGAATGGATTTAGATTCAACTTTTGTAAATGTTAGGATGAGTTTTTGTTTTTTGTATTTAATTTTATATTACATTTACTTTATAGAAGATAAATATAAGAACATTTACGTTTCAGGTCTCCACTTTTATCTCTAACTGAAAATTTGAATTGGGGCCTGAAAATAAATTAGCCGTAAAATATAGTAATCCAACGCTTCGTTGACTTCGATAATCGCCTTTCAAGGTTCTAACTAATACTTACCCAAATTCTTTTGTAAGAGCAAAATTGGTCGTGACATAAGAGAAAATCGTTCGTATCAATTTAACTATTTTAGGTTTTTTAGGCTATTTGTATTAAGTGAATTGGTGAAGAAAATTAAACAGAAAATAAGTTTCTTTTATTTTTGAGATAGATTTTTCATTTTTTAACTTTAAACTTAGTTTAAGTTTTATTTTTTTTTATTTTTTCTTCATCTATTTCTCCGATCAGTCAAATAAAATAATTAATTTCTTTCCTTTTTCTTTCATTCATTCACCACATTCTTTTAAACCAAACACACCCTTAATTTTGTGGTATTAAAAAAAACATGGTGATTTAAGATAGTGAGTAGATAAATTGGAAGAAATCGTGTATATCAGCTATAGGAAATTTAAATTATATAAAATAGCATCCAATTTTGTCCTATTTAAAATTAGGCCGGCAAAAACTATTTATTTTAATATGAAAGCTTTGAAGCAACATGATTAAATGAAAATAATAATTAAAAAAAAAAAAGACATTTTAGGCATCGGCTGCGTTCGTTCTATATATAAGCCTTGATTTATACATGATGGGCCCATGTTCAGTTTGTTAAATAAATAAGTCTAAAGCCCGCTACAATAACAGGCTCGTTGCTATTATCTTATGGATTCTAGTCATTTTAATCTCATGTGTTTGGGTCAAGTAAAATAATCCAACCTATACTAATTGTCTGGATTGACAAACTTGCCCTTGTAATCCCTAATTGTTCACATGCGCGCGAGCATTTGTTTTTGTCAAAATCAGAGGAGCTGAGTTGGGAGAAGACGAGATAAAGTATGTCTCCATATTCTGCACTCACAAACAAAGGGCCATTTAACGAGTTTCTCTGTAACATCTCGACAGCAAGTGAGAATTTGCAGCGTCCCTCCGACCTGCTGGCATCAATCTAGGTAAGAAAAATGTTTAGACCTTCTCAATCATTGTCCTGAGGGTTCAGATTTTACGCACAAATTGAGGATTTTGTCACTGTGTTCAGGCTTTTGAATATTTTAGTGATGCACATTATATTTATTATTCACTTCTTTGAGATGATTATTCGGGAATTGAGTTTCTTATCTGAAGGATGGGCATATGATGTTGAAATTTCATTTCATATTGAGTGGTTGGCTATTTCGTGTGCGTTACTATTTGTTAAATTTTCGTGTTCGTTTCAGACGCATCATGGATAATATGCTGACATGGGAAGTGCAAATGTTTGTCATTTTACAAACATTCATTCAGCAAAATACACTTATCTTGCTCTTAGTATCCATCTATTTAAGGCATTTGCAGAATAGAAATCTTCGAAAGCGAAAATGAACTCCAACTAAATACAGTCTGATCGAGAAAATACCGAAACAGATGGATCATCTTATGGAATTAGTCTCGATTTCCGACGTAACATGCCAGAATCATTTGCAAATGAACCTCAAAACTTTTGCTACGCTCGTGTCTCTTTTAGAAAATGTTAGCGATCTTAGGGATTCTAAATTTAGCTCAGTGATGGAAAAAGTGGCTATGTTTTTTTATTATCATATCTCACAATACGAAAAATCGGGTACTTCAGAAACCTTTAGAAAATCTGCGGCCTCTATTTCTAAGTACTTTCACGAGGTTCTAAATGCGGTATTGAGATTGCATCGTCTGCTAATCGTGCCACCCGAGCCTATAGCTGAAGTGTTAGGAATTATTTATTGTGTTCAATTATTATTTTATCTTAGCCTTGTAATTTTATTTAAGTGAACTGAGCTTTTATTTGTAAAGCCCAGGTGAGCTTATTTGTAATAGGCTTTCATGAAGCCCAAGTACAATATACCAACATGTAGTATATGTACTAAAACCCTAACATACATTGAGTGTGTCTTGTGTGTGAAAATATAGTGAGTTTATTTTTCAAGAAAGGCTCCCAACCTCTCAAGAACAAACGCACGCACAACACCCCACAGATTCAGCTCTTCCATCTAAATCGTGGTAAAACTTTCTTAATCTTTGTATTGTTGGATATACTAGGAATTTCAATTGGTATCAGAGCCAAACGCGCTTGGATTTGAGAAAATTTTTGAAATTTCATTTTTGGGTGTTCTTCGTGTTCTTCACTAATTTCGAAAATCTTGATATGTTTTGGTGTTTTGAATGATGCTTGAGTATTTAGGATTGAAGATATAAGTGTTAAAGATCATTTCTCAAACCTTTCTTGAAACAATTTTCTGGGTTTGGGGATCGTTTTCCTGGTATTCCGTGCGTGAGATTACTGTAGCAATTCGCGAGCGGGAAAAAAATCAGTTTTTGGGATGTCACTGTAGTAGCATTTCGCGAATTCACTGTAGCGATTTCGTGCATGCACTGTAGCAGGTTGCAATGACATAGAAATTCGCGAAATTTATTTCTGTGTTGTAGCAGTTGAAACCAGGCAATGTAGCAAACGTTTTAAAAAATTTGCGAATGCACTGTAGCAATTTCGTGAATGAACTGTAGCAGTTCGCGATCGACTGTAGCAACTCGTGAAGTTTGAAGCACAATTACTGTAGCAGTTCAAAAATCGTTCTCGTAGTCACTGTAGCTCGCGAAGTGTGTAGGTGAAGTTTGAAGCACAATTACTGTAGCAGTTCAAAAATCAATTCGCGAAGTTACTGTAGCTCGCGAAGTGTGTAGGTTGCAAATGTGCTTCGTGAAATAAAGATAAATAAATAAATAATTAGTTCGCTAATATTAGTTCGCAAATTGATAGTTCCTCCAACTAAGTTCGCGGGTACTGTAGTTTGCGAATAGTAGACCGCGGTACTGTAGCAAATTTTTAAAAAAAAAACCAAATTTCTTCAAATCCACAAAGCGCGTCAACGACGTATCCATAATCAACTAAGGACATTATTGGCTAATTATAGAAAACGTTTGGTAATTATTCACGAAATCTGCGAAATCATCAAAATTTTTAGGTCCACACCAAAAATTTTCGACGCTCATAATTTTTCGAAACTTCACGCTATCCGTAGACAAAACCAAACGTTTTGGAACTGAAATTTAAAAAAATAATAATTATTATGGATGCTCAAGCTAAAGAAATTGAGGAATTAAAGCTTAAAGTAACCGAGCTAAATCATCTTGAACACAAAGCAACTGTATGGAATGGAGCCACTGAACAATATGTGATTATCCTAGAACCGCAATAACTGGTACCTAGAGCTATCCCTTTAGAGAAAATTATTGCGAAGCTAGTTGACCAAAATTCCTTCTCAGTGCTTGAAGGGGAAAACAATTTATATTGTAAGAAACCTATTTCGTGGTTGGAAATTCCAGTGTTTGCTAGTAGAATTTCCGAATTGAATGCAACCTTGGAATTTTAAATATTAGGTTTTCAAGCAGAAAAGCAAAAACTTTTAGAGGAGATATCAAATCTAAAAAAAATTATCCGCTGCCCCAGATAATCCTCCTATAGAAATATCATTGTCTGGACAGGATAAGAAAATTCAAACAAAAGCCCTTGTTCCCAAACCTCAAAAGGCTAATACACATTCTAAGTCACCTGGCGACTTTAAAGGTGTCCCCAAAAGGAAACGATAAGTAAAAGCCTTAAGCATAATACTTCCAAGGACGAAGAAAAACAGTAAGGAGAAAAGAAAAAACAACAACTGTTCCTAAAACTAAGAAAACTTTTACTAATATTCTGAGTCATTAGTGACTAAATCTTCAAATGCTAACATTAATTCTAAGTCATTTCTGACAGATGCTGAAATGATAAGTAAAAGCAGAGCATTAAGATCGCTAAGGAACAAATGAAGACTAGGTAGGCGAATGAAAAATCAATTGAATCTTCGAAAACTAAGTTAAAAAACTTAAAGATTATTCCTCTCCCATTCCTATGAAATTAAAGCGCACAAAGAAGAAATTCCAAGCTCAAGCAAGCGATCCTCTCAATCCTCCAAAACTCGTCATTCGTTAAAGAATGATAGAACTGAATTTGCTTACCTCTCCAAAAATGCTTATCATTCTCGTAAGCACAATTCTAAGAAAATTAATCATTTTGATGTGAATCGTGTGAACACTTCACGTAGGAAGAACATTTCATGTACTAACAATGCCTATAATTCTATATGTTCTTATGCCTCCTGAAATATCCAGTCCATGTTAAGTCTGAAACACACCTTAGGTGACTGGCTTCAGAGAAAATTTTTAAATCTTCTTCAAAATACACATTCACCTGCGCTGAAATGTCATACCCGTGTCAAATTAGTCCTAAATGGGTACCTAAAGCTACATTAATTGATGATTTAGGACAAAATTTGACCCCTTCTGTGCATAAATTGTTTTCTGCTAATAAGGGAGGACCCATTCATAATGGGTACCAAAGTCCCGATAAAGTTTTGCAGATATTCCAGCATGTGTGGGTACGTAGAGATGGTTACTCCACACCCATGACTGGTCGGCGACGCGAGTATCCACAACTTTCCCTCACGTATGGTACATGAAGCGGCCCCACATACGTGATCAAGGGATGGGATGCGGGCAGCTTAGATCACACTGACAAATTTGGTAATATTCTAAATATGCATAAAATCACATGTTCGACATTCACTGAATTTTCAATATGCATATGTGCTCAAATGAGTATCATACCTAATATGTTTAATATCTAGGATGAACTGCTCTTTATTCTTGTTAAGATACATTCTCCATCCTAGTAGACATGCTAAATAAGGTTCCAAAAAAAATCGTAAAAATACTTATATTCAGAGGGACCTTTCTTTAGAAAATCAAGGGGGAGTTCTGAAAGCCCCACGTGAGCCCAATATCTCAAATTCGCGAACCGATCTTTAAATAAATCTTATCTTGCAATTGCGAATCAACTTTTTCATTCTTTCAACATCTAGTTTCGCGTATCAAATTGAGATTCACTTCAGCAAATTTGACTCGTCAACATTTAGTTCACGAACCAATACTTCAATTTTTCAATCATCTAATTCGCAAACTCTATTTCATGAAGTCGACATGAAATCAATTCGTGAACCTTATTGGGCCTGTCTTTCAAAACCTTCGCGGTCCAGTTTCAATCTCATTTTTTTTCCTTCGACCCGCGAAGTTCAATTGAGTTAATCTGCTCTAATTTGCTAACTGCCCGCTTCACGTATCGAACTCGCCAAATTCTCTCCTTCGCGAAACAGATCTTCAACCTTTTATAGATTTCACAAATTTTAGTCGATTACCGACAGATTTTTGCAACCTTACAGTTTCGCAAATTCGCCATTCAAAAACTGCTAATTTCGTGTTTGCTGATGTTTAATCGACTTTAAATGATGTTTTAGGTGTTAATTGAGTTTAGGTAATGATTCTAAATGTTTAATCAATGTCTGGATTAAGTTCTGGAGAAAATTGTGTCATCTTTCGTCGAATTTGATCTCACCTTATAAGGGCTTAAGTTTGTCTCGAAATCTGACTTCGAAATCAGCTCTCAACAACCATTGAAAAATAAGACCCACTATCAAAGTGCGAACTCACAAGGCTGAATCATGAGACAAATTCCAAACATTACAATATCAAAGGCAAAAACACTCATTATGAACATTACATTGCCAAAACGCAAAAACATTTCCAAATCATGAGGCAAAAAGTACAAACATTACTTTTGATGGCGAACTACGAACATTACTTTTTCAAATACGCAAAAAAAAAAAACACTCTCAAAAGCTACAACGCCTTGTGAGTACCCAACATAAAATAGCTAGTAAAGCTGCGAATAAGCACAAAAGAAGAGCAAGCTGGAGTCTCAGCCTTTCCAAATTGCGTTCAAAATTACGTACTAACTCCACATGTTCTTCAGTCTCATTTTCACGACCTTGTTGCTGCATCCAATTCGTTTATTGTTAGCTCAACGACAATGCTGAAAATAAGTAGATTGATTCGTAGTGTTGTTCGGGCATATCTATGTATAGGCATCAATGGACCAAAAGCATCATTTTCATTCAACAAACGTAATAAATTTTACAGATGCATTTTTTACTAAAGGGTTCAGCGCCCGCGTGAGAAAAGTGATGTTTTCTTCATCTACTACCGGATTTTGCATCACGAAATCATTTTTGAAAACTCGTCGAGTAGATGTTAATATTGATGGTTACTTTAGATTAGCTTGAGGACACTTAGGAGAAAATTTCTCTAGACTTCATCTGCAAGTTATGTCTCTCAAATTGACGGGGAGAAATTTCTTGCCAGACATAATGGTTATAAAATTAGTTACTTTTTGCGAAACAACACTTGCAAAAAAATTTAATTAATTTAGGGGGAGAATATTGCTATATGCTTGTGAAATTTGGCAAATTCACTCACTCATAAAGAGAGCATCTATCGAATTTTGGCAACTTCTCAATAAGAAATTTTATTCTGACTGATTCTGATTTTCTAAGCAAATTTATAAAGTTTCGCATCATTTTAGAAAAACATGTCTGATTTTCTAAGCAATTTATAAAGTTCCGCATCATTTTAGAAAAACCATGTATGGTTTGGGCCTTTCGAAAAACTCTTCGCAAATGGGCTTTCGAAATCCTCGCAAGATATTTCGAAACCTTATTTTACTTCGCAACCCATTTCGCCAAACTACAGAAAATCAAAATCACTGTTCAAAAATACTCAAAATTGCGAAACCCTAACAAATCGCCGAACTCAAACTTCTTCCTAAAAATCCTCCGATTTTGAGTTTAATCGGTATAAAACCTTTTCCCCATTAAAATGCTTTTGATTTCGCATCGACCAAATGTTCGTTTGCCTCAGATTTCACGGTTTGTTATCATAAATCAACTGTTGTTCGTGTTTTTAAGTTTCGCAATTTTGCTTTTCGAAAAACTCGTCGATGAAGTGTCAATCTTGATGGCTATCGAGTTTACTTGATGTATTTTAGCTTAAAACCAGAGTTTCTTGCTATCACCTAGGAGATTTTTTGTTGTATTATCAAGTTTTACACTTCAGTTTCATGAATCGGTCTCATGATGTCATCAAGTTTCACGAGTCAGATTAAGAATGGGAGTTTCGCGAATTCAATTCACTTTTCATTGAAACTCACGTTTCACAAACCTTCTCCAGCTTCGCGAACCAATTCGAATATGCGAATCATTCAGTTCGCGAACCCATCAAATTTGCGAATCAAATTCCAGTCCAGTTCGCAATCCAATTTCTCAATCCATTTCAGGAATCAATATTTTTTTCGCGAACCCAAGCACCCATTTTATATACTCGGTACATTCTACTCTGAAATTTTCGAAAAACACCTAAGTGAAACAGCTACGTCTCCCAACATATCTCTCGAGTTGCTCCACAACCATGACTTGCATGCACCGTGAGCAACTCCCAGCGTGTATGGTATCTCGAGCTGCTCCACAGACACGACTAATTAGCTATGCGAGCAACCAAACGTAGGTAAATTCTATATGCATCCTTTTGTATCTTTTGCATGCATATTTAGTTGAAAATTCAATTTACCTACGTTGAAAACAATAAGGTACATTAGTTATGCATGCTTCAAAAAGACTTTAAATTCCAAATTTTCACATGCATACATGAGTTGAATTGATAAATGCCTATATCTTTTAAATGGTAGATTTTGAATATGCATATGAATATGCATATTCTTGCAAGATTTTTGACATTGATAAGGCATATTCAATGGAAAAGTGCTAGATACCATTTTATTTAAATTGAGCTAAATTTGAGGGGGAGCAACTCTTTATTTTAAAAGGGAAGCACTCCTATATTTTGTGTTAAAGGGAGCAATAATTAAATTTTTGAGGGGGAGCGAACTTATATACGTGAACTTAGGGAAAGAGATTCGAAAGATAATTTGATCCTTTTTTTTTGTTTTTTTGCATCTATTGAGGGGGAGTTATTCAGTTTTAAGACGCAACGGTTTGCATATAAGTATATCTATTTACATTATTAATACGATAATACATATATACATATATATATGTAGTATAATCTATGGTATACTATTACATTATTAATACGATAATACATATATACATATATATAATATATATAAGAAAAAAAGGGGAAAGAGATGAAAAAAAAGAACAAAAGAAAGAAACTGCCCCTCAAGCACTTCGACCTCCAAGATGGACTCCAACAAAAAAAAAGCGACTCTCGAGAGTTCAAGAATTCCAAAAGGCGACGGTGGCTTCTAGTGCTAATCGGCAATGACCTAAACAGACCTGCCCCGAACTGCTGACCAAAATCAAGCATCACACATCACTTCGTACCGGATGTATGGATTTCAACAAGTTCCCATGGTTCAGTCAGACCAAACTGAACCTATCCCTGGAACACAGCCGAATATTAGCGACGATCTCAAACTAATATAGCTACCCATATTTGGAAAATCTTAACAAGACCGAAAAGCGGAAGATACAAAATTTTCTTACCTCACAAATTTGTCGGACCAAGCCCATAGGTACAGGTGCTAATTTTATTAGCTCTCGGGTAGAAGTCGCCGCATTAGGTCCAATGCCGCTTGCACAACCGAGCCTTACCGACTCATCGATCTTCCAACCAGACCAATATTTCAATAAATCACGGGGAGCCACATATATTATCACTGCTTCACTTGGAAGCGGGAGATATTTCAATTAAGTGGTACTTAGCCCCACACCACTGAACGTTCTTGAACACATCGAGTCTAGGTGTCCTCACTATCTAAATGTTTATATTTTTCTAGGACACATACACTTCTTCCTTATCTGGACTTTGTGACCAGATCAGAACTTTCGTAGACATGTCCTACTACGACATGCGTCAATGATCGAAAGGAAGTCCTACCGTTGCAAGGTCAAAACAACAACGGTTTCAGGCCATCGTTCTTCGAGCTAGTCTCAATAGTGATGCAAACGGAATGCCTATGTGGCTTCGGTTTCTCAATCCCTGTTCTTACAACCACATCTCAGAGTTTGTCTCTGAAGTCGTGTGGACGGATCGCCTTAGTGGCTCCGTCTGGTTATTACCCTAACCGACCTGTCGTTTGTGTCCTTTTTAGCCTCCTATACAAGCATGCCGATTTTGTTTACACGAATCTCCATGAGGGGGAGAAGGGGATACGTATAAACAAACAGGTTGGACCCACCACCAATTTCCGCTCAGAGCGTACCACTCTGAAACCGGGCTCTACAGCACTTAAAATATATATATCCAAAGGAGCCTTAGCACAACAAACAAGTCGGACAACCCACCAACTTCCGCCAAGTGTACCACTCTGAATCGGGCTCTACAACACTTAAAATCTACATTCCAAAGGAGCCTCGGCACAAACTTTGAAACACACCCCATGTACACCTTCTTTGAAAACCAGACAAACTTCGCCGATGCCGAACCATACAACTTCCTTCGGTGATGACGAATCTGGCGCAATGAAGAAGAAGATTCACCATGTTTCAACTCCATTGAAGAGAAGATTAACTTGAGTATCACCATTTCCGTCGCGCCAACCACTCTGACGACAGGCTCTCATGCAATTGAATGAATAATCATTGGAGTCCAAACACATTTTTCGGAAAATACACCACCCACGCCTACCTTCTTTCGGAGCCAGATAAGCTTCTTTGAGGTCGAACCAGACAACTTCCTTCGAAGATGATGAATCTGACACCGAGAAGTAGAGTAATCGTGACTACCAATCAACTCCATTATCTGGTCCCGACAATGCGATCTTCTTGCCAAAGACGATGTCCCATTTTTTAAATATACCATAAGGAAGACCACAGAGGTCCAACGATTGAAGTTGTCGCCTCAAGTACGACTCTCCAATTTTAAGGAAACACCCCAATCACAACGTAGAAAGGTTGAACAAATGTAGGGGCAGTTGTACCATTG